>PVHY01005143.1:6081-85907 GCA_004024945.1 Uropsilus gracilis | reverse complement strand
TTTTTTTTGAGACTAGGTCTCGCTATTTTTGCCCGTGGAACTGCAGGCTCTCGTTGCCCGGGGTACCACGGACTCAAGCCATCCCCAGCCTCAGCTTCCCAGGTAGCTGGGATGACAGGCGCACGCCACCACGCCCAGCTTTTTTTTGGAACTAGGTCTCACTACGGGCCCCAGGCGGGACTCGAACCGCGATCCCTAGCCCCGGCCGCTTCATAGGCTGAAGCTTACAAGCACGAGCCACCGTGTAAAAGCTTCTTCATCCAGATGTGTGGTAAATACAACTCTACTGTAAATTCAGGATAAATGAATTTTGAATAAGAGCTGGCAAATAGCTAAGACATATCAAGGTCTTTTATAGGGATGAGATCTGAACAACAGCATTTAATTGTTTGAGTGATTATGTGCGTTATATATTCATTTTTAAATCCTAGTACATTCTCAAAAACAATAGCAAATAGGAAGGCTTGGCAATGAATGAGTGGTCCAGAGAATTTTTTGAAGGGGCAACAAGATCTAGTGGGAAAGTATGAAATCAGGCAAAAATGTTTAAAATTTAATTTCATCATTAATAAATATCTCTTGATGCACTTATGAATGCACTTAGCCTCATTTTTAGCACTGGTAAGTAAACGGATTATCTCTAAATATAATATTTCTGTGGTCGATGCTGAGAAATGAATACATAAATTGTAGCTTTTTTACACTATATTACCTCAAATTTAACAACTACAAAATGTACAATGGACTGGGAATTGCACTTGTCATCTACAAAATGAAAAGGTTTTATGGAAAGTTTACAAAGAAATTTCTTATTCGTTGGTATTTTATTTCATCTCTAATTATGACTGTAGGGGAATTGAATTGGTCAGATTTTTCCTCCATTAACCTGTAACCAGCACCTGAGGCATTGTGTCTTCCCATGATTGTGCAGTCCAGTGGGTGTGCTCATGTCTAAGTGTGCATACCTGGGCTAGGAGAGAGGTGATGAAGGGGAGCATGAGCTCTATAGATATAAGAAGAAGCACGGGAAAAGAGAGAATGAGAAAACGCCAGAGAGAGGCTAGAGAGAGAGAATATTCTTGAGGGGCTGGGGTCTCCCCTCTCCCCCACCACTGACTCCCTGGCCCTGGCCTGACCTGCCCTGCCTGGTGTGTCCGTGTAACTGCTAAAACCAGTAAAGAACCTAGAAAGATTGGTGAGCCTGTTGCTTGCATGACAGTGGGCTTCACTGCCCTATAGGGCCCATTGCTCTATATTGCTGATGAGGATGGGATGGTTACCTAACAGTGGCCCTTCTCAATAACAGAAAATGGTGAAGTCCATCATCAAAAACATTAACATTTGGCTCATTCCTGTGTTAGTACTCTTCTGAATTTTATTTGTTTGTTTGTTTTGGCCATTATCCAATGAATTGATCTCTTCTAGAGAATGAAGGAAAGAAAGGGCATTGTACTTTATTATCATATTTGCAACAAATTTAGCCAATGAGTAAACGGTGAATCAATATGAGATTATACTTCAAATTCAATTCTGCTGGAAGTTGAACTCCTTGGAGATAAGCACAGATGCTAACAAAGTCACAGATGCAAATACAAATTCCTCCCTTTGGGGAAATGATAGCACTAGTATCAGGAGTGAGCTGCACATGTGGGTGGGATAATGAGGAATAGTAGTGGTAGAAAGCCTTTTAAGAGGACATGTCAGTGTTGCTGAAATGTCTCCAAGCCTTCAATATTGTCAGCATGATATCCATGCTGTAGCTCCCTACCAATTAAAAATCCACATAAATGTGCTTTAAAAACAACTGAAATGCTGGCCTTCAGGTGACTGCTCAAATGATAGTAACAACTTTTCTTGAAATAAGCATCCTGTTCTTTGCCTCACTAAGCACCTAGAGTGAATGCAGATCACTTTTCAAGCTCTTCGACAGGAAAGGAACACTCAGGAGATGGGAAAAGACACCTGCAGGGAGGGAACAAAGGGGAAAGTGAGAAAACAGCAGGAAAAGCTGCCTGAAGAGGTTTCACTACATTGAAAACTATAAAGTCAGTGAGAAGTTGATCTTTCATTATTGTAACCAGCTGAGAAAATTCTGCCTCTAGCATCTGCTAGTAAGGGTGTGAAAGAGAGGAGAGAAGACTACTTTTGCCAGACTTAGCTCCCACTCATAGCTGATGAGTCCTAAATTAAAAAAAAAAAAAAAAAAAAAAAAGACATATGAGCCTGGAAATTCAATTAGCCTCAACTTAGCACAGTAACTTTCTAATTAAGCTCTTTCTTTCCTTTCCTTTCCTAGTTCCCTCCTCCTTCAAAACATTACAAGAATAATCTTAATACAAAATTTTTTATATTCTGGATACAGACTTTCTTCTCCAGCTGAAAAATAGTGTGCATTTCTTAAACAGGAACTGACTATACTGGAGCTTAACATACCTCTTCACCCACAATAAGAAAGCAATTGACCAAGATAGCATTGCTATTCATCTGTATTTAAAGAAGTACCATATTTCAATAATGTGACACCAAAAAAGAATTACTCAGAAAAGTCTTATAAGAAGGGGTAGCCCAACATATAAATTTAAATGATAAGATATGGAGCATAAATTGTAGATATTAAAGAGCATTTATATAACTGTGATTCTTAAAACAGTGCTCAGGATGAGAAGTATAGAATGATTATGGGACAACACAAAATAATTATCTGGATTAAGAAAGCAAGATATTTTTAGAAAAATGAAATAACTTTAGTTGGAACATAGATGAGAAAACACTAATAACAATGAAATGTAAATAATTTATGTTAAATCTTTAGTAAGTAATTTTACATAACAGAAAGAGACACATTTTGTTTTTAAAACTCTAATTGTTAGAAATTCAAATTCTACTGGACTTCTCATCTGTTTTTAGCACAACAGTTGTAATGTTTACTATGCTCACAGAAATATTTTTATCTTGAATAACCACTAAGAACTAGGAGTTGTAGTTAGCACTAGCTGTGAAATTATATTAAATTATAATCTATAATCAGCCAAATCCCAAAATTACCCATATTGAAGATGTCAAAGAAAAGTAGTGGCATGAATATATGTTTGTTGCCCTATCTGCTTCCCTTAAATTCATGATATACTAGTGTGAATCACATCTTTGAAGTTGGGTATTGGTGGATATGAATTTCCTTATGTTCTAGGCTGTATTCCTACATATGCCATATTCATTCAACCTGTTAGATAAAAAGCATTTGTAATTTTGCTTATCTTCTCAAAACCAGATTTTCTTAACTACTTCTTCCTGGCATCATGAAGGATATGATTTGCTTTCACTGATTCTCATATGATTAGCATTGGATTTTTATATGCATAAATAGGTAGGTGTCGATTTATGCATGCATTAACATGGAAAATAGCAGATATAATTAGGTTTAGAATGTAAAGTTCACTCACAGGAATTAACTCATAATGATGATAATTTTCAAGAATTTCAAAGTTTACTTTATATTAGTAAACACATATAGATACTGGCAATGTAACATCATTCAGTGCTTTCTGTTGATATCTTAAAACTCTAACCCAAAATATATTTGATTGTAAATAATCATGTTCATTTAAAATAAAATGATTTTTTATGTCAAATGTAACCATCCTCTCAATCTCAGTTCCTGTATGCTCAGCTAATTACAGGATGTCACTTAGTCATAAGGTTTCCTAACTACTTTTCTCTGTCTTAATGACTAAATATATAGGCTCTTATTAATTATAAACACTTGACTTTCTAGGATCTTTTTATTGTTAAAATAGACTTTTTTCCATTAGAGCTATTTTGGAGGATAGCCTGGGATGACTGATGTCAGGCATTAAACATTTATAACATCTGGATTCTTCTTTTTGTAATGACTGCTGCTTCATACAGTAATTGAATTGCTCAAAATGGCTTTTCTGCACTCAATCCTACATTTTATTAGGATATATTTTGGTTCATTTGATAGCATCAACATGATGTCACTGATCAAAAATCTTTTAATACACCAGGATGTTTGGTCACCCGTTTAGGTCTTTCCCCAATCTAGTTCTAAAACTTTATTACATACTATTCCTTCTTATCAATTATTATATCTTAAAATCAAGACCACTACTGGTCCTTAAATCTAGAAGTAGTCATGGCACTACAATTTTGATTATTTGGTCTCTTCTACTTTAAATGGTCTCTATCTTACCCCCATAACGTGGGCCTATCTAAACCTGGCCCTACATAGGGAGTCCTTCCCTAGGAAGTTGTTCAATCAGAATACATTGTTCTCATGCCCTCTGAGTTTCTGTGCATGTATTTGACACACCTCTCATCAGATACTTATCAAGGAATTCATTGTATTTCATCTTTATACCGTGTCCCTCAAAAGAAACAATACACCCCATAACATCACAGATCATATCTTATATCACTTATTTCGTTATGATCTGGTAAAGTGCTGTACATATGGTACATGAGTAATTATTACATGCTATAACTACATTCATAACTTTGATCTAATTGTCATGGATTAAGCAGTGGTATTTCTAATTTCTATCAACTTTCCATATTATTATTCCAAAAGAACTAAGAGAGCACTCCAGAAATCTATGAAAATTCTTAAGGTGTTTAAAATTGTAAATCCAGACTTTTCATTCTGACCCTTGAAATTCTAGTTTCTGCAACATGACATTCATTGCTTACTATGCTTTATGATGGAACAAATTTTTATGTGTTTGTCTGCTTCAAGATGTCATGAAATTTTGAAAGTAAACTTAGTTTTGTTTTGAGGTTCTGAGATCTTGCCAGTAGCATTTTCTGATTTACTTGTCATTTTTTAAAATTTAGATGCTTATTATTTGTTGAGTAGATTGGCTTCCTGTTTTGTCATGAATACTTATAGTCCTTGTCATAAACATCCCTTTAGTGCTAATAAAAGCTTTCAAGTAACACTTCAGATCCTGCTATTTTGGAAAATGGTATGATCAACAATGAGGTTCTTTATTCTGAAATTTTTGAAGACTTATTAAGAGAAATGAATGTATAAACACAAAGATTTTTCTTGCCATTATACTGAACTTAAAATATATTTATGAAAGATTTCTTTAGATTTAAAAGTTTTGAATCTAATAATTCTGAGCTTATTTTGTGTTTTTCAAATATGAACCCATTCAGAATGTACAAGATTTGTCTTGGAGGTCTTCTGCCTTAATTTATGCTATCAATGTTTGTTCTTTGTCTGAAAGTACTTATGATTTTGAAATCAAAACTACAAAAATAGGAGAATTAAATAATAAATCAATTATTTATGAAACATACTCAGGAACTTCTACTGCATTTAACAAAGGACTTCAAGGAGCTTTTTCCAATTTTACATCAAGGAATTTCTATTTGTCATTAAAATAATACACACATGCATGTACAGAGATGCTTTTTTTTAAAAAGTCTACAAGAAAATAAATGATTGTATAATATAGTGTCAAAAATATTCCAGCTAATTGTTTCTGGTTATTGAAGATAAATACTTACTTACATTTCACACCCAAACTCCACCAAAATTAGATTAAAGAGTAAAAAATGATAAACCAATGTGGAAAGAGACTTGGGCAGGAAAGAAAAGAAATGTTGAAAAATTTTGAAAGAAATTTTTACAGAGGAGTGGCAAATGTCTTAGCAGAATAGAAAAACTGAAAATTTATGAACATATAGACGATTTCACAATACATATTTGACCTATAAAATACTATGAAAGGAAGTAAAGGTGAAAGGAGTAAATGAGATAGAGGACTAAAAGCTAGAAGGCATTGAATAATCTGTTCAAAGTGTAGTTACACAACCCCGGGCTTTTCCTTTATTCTATACAAGAAAGCATCTCTTCTGGATAAATGAGAACTTGACCATAGTAGGCTTGAGCCAATTTCCTGAAATAGTGAGGATTAATTTAAAGACCTCATACTAAAAAATACTACATATAATATAGCAAGACCTCCAGCTACTTCCCATTTAACTCAAGGATGCTTCTGTAACTATACTGGAAGACTCAGATCAAATTCCTACAGATCCTTACTGATCAAATGTTTGGAAGGCACAACCTAGTTATTGTATGAATATAACAACCTACTATTGAATAACAAATGGCCCATCAATTTTTTCTCCTCCTGGTTTGAAAAGAAAACCAAAGATCTTTGGGATTCTAAGGCAAAGTTATGATAGGAAATGTATAAATGTATTGGGTAGTGGGAAAACAGATATACCAGTATTATCAGCAGTTGTCCTGGTGCATAATAGGATGGAAGGAAAATATATAAATGCAAGAACTTTCCCACAAGAAGGAGTAAGAATTATGATGTAGGTATAGCCACATAAGGCATTAAAAATGGATCCGAGTATTTTACAGGACTAATAGAAATTATTTTTCCACTGAAGACAGTTTTTAAAATTGATAGGAGGATTTCTCCTTCAAATGTGAAAAAATTCTTAGGAACATAAAAGTCAAGGAAACATGACACAATCAAAAAACATCATAATATTCTTTAAGTATCTGAACAAAAGTACAGAGATCTATGATTTACTTCACAAAATTATCAAAATAACTCATTTAAGGAATCTCAATGAATAATAAAAGCACAGAAGGACAAGAGAACAAAATCAGGGAACTAATACACAACCAAAAAGAGAAATTTAATAAAGAAGTAGGAATTATAAAAAGAATCAAACAGAAATTCTGCAGCTGAAGAATTCAGTAAGTGAAATTAAAATGCAATAGAGAGTATCACAGCAGAAGACCAAAGAGGAGCAAAAAAAAATCTGTGATCCAGTAGAGCTTTAAAATTATCTGTCATAAGCGAATAATGAACAAAGGATGAAGAACAAAACCTACATGATTAAGGAACCAATGAAATTACTGGTACCTCTAGTAGGAGAGTGTGAGAAGGGGATCAGAAACAATATTTAAGGGCATAATGTATAAGAACTTCCCAAACCTGGGCAAAGATTTAGATATAAAAATGTTTTATGAAACTTATAGTAAACCAAATAAAATGAAAATCTCTCTAAAACACATAATATAACTCTCAAAAATCAAAAACAAGGAAAGAATCTCAGAAGGCGTAATTGTGAAGTTTTAACCTTCAAAGATACTCCATTGTTTATCATAGATTTCTAAGTAGAAATTTTATAAGGCTAGAGAAGGCAGGGTTATGTATTGAAAACCTAGAAAAAGAGAAGGAAATCATGCCATTTGGGCATACATACACCTCAAGAGCATTACACTAAATGAAGTATCAAAGATAAATACTGTATTATCTTAATTATATGTGGAATCTAAAAAACAAAAACAAAATTCAGACTCACAGAAACAGAACAAAATGGTATTGGTAATTACCAGGGGTGGGGAATAAGGGCTGAGGTAGATTGGTGAAAAGTAGTCAAAATGAGCATAGATCCAGTACAAAGTTTAGTCAATTCTCATGATGTAATATACAGCAAATCCCCTGACCACACAGCTCAATCCTCTCATATGTTCAGAATAACAGAGTGGTCCAAGGTTGCAAAAGCTAAACGATATTTTCTATGCACAATCTGCCTCATCAAGCTAGTACCTCATTTTGAGAGTACCTCATTTTGGCATCTATTATCTTACAGTTCTGTCACTGGGACAAATAATTCCTTTTTCATCCCTGACACCCTCTGTTAGAATTTATCTTCCCTCATGGCTTGATGAATAATAGAATGTACTTGATGCATTCCTTTCAGCCATTCTACTCCTGGAAGACAACATACACCCATGTACTATTGATAACTCCCTTTTGTATATGTGATTGCAAGCTAAGTGCTAAAACTCTACATTTTATTCCATTTATAGCTACATATCATCCAGAGATTTGTTGACTTACTTTCTTTACCATGCAAGAATTCATTCATGATATTTCCTAAGAAATGCTATGACCAAATATTATGATCAGGAGTTGACAAATACCAAGGAAACCTTGATTTGCTAAAATAATAGGATGGGCGAAAATAAGTAGTTTCATTAAGTAAAGATGTTATCAATTTTAACATTAGCCACGTTATGTTAAATGTTGCAGAATTGAAGTGCAGCATTAATATTTAAAGTGTACAAAAGGTAGATATTCTGAGAAAGAAGCAGAGTTAAAATAATATAACAGTTTAAATCATTCCCTTTGTAATATTTGCAAGCCCTAAGTATCTTCACTTGTAGGTCTTCAGTGTAGCAGTGTAAATCATTGATCATTTTTCTAATAAAATATTATGTACACTATAATAACCAATCTTTCACGGTAGAATCCTTAGACACTAACTTCTGGGTGGAACTGATAGTTTTACTGTAGATACTTCCTTCCTGCCCATAAAATCCAGTAAGAGGAAAGGGGGGAGAGGGAATCCTCACATTTCCAAATTGTTAATTCAGAGCAAGTCAGGCCCAAATAAGATGATTAACATTTATGAATTCTCATCCATGCAAATTGCCTTCTTGCAGGAGACAGACCTTATCTTGACTTTTAATATTTCGATGCACCGATCTTGGTGGATGGAGAATGGACCAGGATGTAAGGTGACATCAGTGACACCAGCTCCAGACTGGGCCCCAGAAGACCATCGCTACATCACTGTCTCAGGATGTTTTCTGGAGTACCAGTACGTAGAAGTGGCTCATAGTTCCCTCCAGATTGTCCTCGCAGTAAGTGTTGATAGCCAAACTCCTTCTAGCTCTTCTGGAATTGTTTTCTTTCTGTGCAAACAGTGCACGCAAAAGGAATCTGTGGATAAAGTGTAACTATTCTCTTTTTTCCTCATTCATGCCAATGTCAATAGGAATTTGTTTAGTCCAATGTCAAGAGGAATCTGTTCAGTTCTTATATGGACCAAGTGTGTCACTTTCCTTCAGCAATCAGGAAATAGTTCAGCATCTTCAGTGTTTCTGTAGGAAATCTGGTCAAGATTTGATTATTTGAATTTTGATGGGCTTTTCCAAAGTTTTATGGAAGAGATTCAGAGAGTTTTTATAACATCCTCAAACATCCAATTTTATATTTCAGTAGTTGTTTTCTTCTCCCACTCTTCTTTCTGCTTGTGCTAGGGTAGTTCCGGTAATCCTGAGAAGATTTGCCTCTCTTCAAGATTCCACCAGGGTATCATACATCACCTCTTATTGCCACCCCCTCAATTCCTCAATTCCTGAAAGACAATTCAGCTTCTATAAATTTTACCTCTAAATTTTCATGTCTTTTTTTTCCACAATATTATACTAGTAATCCTATTTCTAGTAGGGAGCATGAGGAGTTAAAATAACTCCTTCTCTTTTGTATAGTTATACAACAAAGTTATTTTAAATATGCCTATCTTATATAAAACACTGTTTTACATGCTGTTAGTATTACAAAAAATTAAGTAGATCCCTTTCTGGAGAACATTTACTCTGGTCAAATGCTTATTTGGGTGGAATTTATAAAGTAAAGACAACTTTATTGTACATCTCCATTATATAGAGATTCTATATATACAAGACTACATATATTTTTCTTAGCTTTCATTTTATACCTGCAGTTGATGTGTATTATCATAAAACTGTTAACAACAAATACAAATAGAACCTGTTTCTATATCTTCAGTTAATTACTTTGAAAACGATACTTGTTCACAATTAAGTAATAAGATTTAACCGTGCTCCTGGATAGAATGGCACCAGTTAGTTTACATAAAATTCTCCTGAAATAAAGAAATAATATGTGAGTGTGTATATTAGATTTTGTAATTAGCATATACTCACTAGATTTTTAAATGAAGACTATATACACACATTATATATACACAAAATACAGCCAGGTACGGTGGCTCATGCCTGTTAGCTTCAGCCTATGAAGCAAGCGGCTGGGTGTAGGAATTGCGGTTCCAGTCCCGCTCGGGGCAACACAGCGAGACCTAGTCCCAAAAAATAGCTGGGTACAGTGGTGCACGCCTGTAATCCCAGCTACTTGGGAAGCTGAGGCTGAGGACTGCTTGAGTCCGTGGTACCCCGGTCAAGGTGAGCCTGCAGTTCCATGGGCAAAAGTAGCGAGACTTAGTCTCAAAAAAAAAAAAAAAAAAAAAAAATACTAAAGGCTAAATAATCACTTCCCAAATATGTTACTAGAAACACAAAGGGTTGCCGTGTGGGTCAGACTTTCTACCAGTTCCTGTCACTAAGGAAACAAGGCTCACGAACAGTTTGTCTTAATTATCATGGATAGCCATGCCAGAGAACAGGATAGATGTGAAGTATTACTGTCACCAAAGTGCTCCCCCTGGAAAAAAGAAGCTCATTGTTCACAGTTGAATATCTAAAACTAGTCAGTCACACCCAATTACAAAATGGAGGGAAAGGTGGAAGAACTGTAAATATTTGCAAATCAGCATAAATTATTTGAGCAGTAATTAAGTTCTGTTCTTAACTAGAGCAGAGTGATTTCCTTGAATATGTCCAACCTAAGCCACTTCTTTTCTTTAAGGAAGTTAAATCATTTTTATTTTGATTTACATTTAAGTGTAAAGTACCATTCAATTTCATATTCTTGATATTGCATAAATGTAAAACTAAAACCTTTATTAGTTTTTTCTCATATGTCTTAAATGATAGTTTTCAAAATGTTTGAATTTGCTAACAGAGAGAAGACAAGATACTTTTTAATAAACAAACCTATAGAAGTTTTAAACTCTAAAATTATTCATTTTGTTAACTTGAAATAAAATGTTTGGTTTTATGAGCCAGAGATAGCCATTTCAATATTTAAAATCCATTTAAATGAAGTACTCATTCTTACATGGGAGAAGAAAAATATTTCTAATATTTGGGACAGATGGCATATCTTTATATGTGTGTTGAGTTTTAGATAAAATGTTTCTTTGTTGGAACTCTTAATGTAATCAAACAGTTTGGAAAACTTCCATTTATATGTCAAGGATGATATAAAGATGTCATTTATGTGCATGAATAGTTATTTGTGACAATTTTAGAGATTTATTTGAAATAATATATGCATTATCAACAGATTTATTAAACCCCACATAACATTTTTGGCACACAGGTGATTTGCCATAAAATATTTTGAGGCATGTAAGCATATGTTGAGACTAATATTCCTACAGATAAAAAGTATTTTTGCATAAATAAAAATCATCTGTAAAGGTAAATGGTTAGCGTGCAAAGATGGATGGAGTGTCCCTGAGAACAGATGTGACCGATATTTCAAGCTACTGGCTTTCACTTTTCCTGTCTACATTGCCCCCAGTAGAGTGGAGAAATAGTTTGAGCAGCCATCACAGGGTTTGGCATCTTTACCTCTTCCCTTTCCACCTGTTCTTCCTTCCAGGGGGTATTTTTCTTTTACAATGCCAACTGTGTACCATCTGCAAGAAAGGTAACAACAGCACACACAAGCCATTACCTGGAGAAGTTTTAGCACTTTTTTTTTTTTTTTTTTTTTTTTGCTACTGGTTTGCTATTGTCTAGCCAGCTTTGAGCTAAAAGTATCCACTGTGCAGAAAATTTAGCAAATATTAACTAGAGATTTAGGGGGTAAACCAAAATGGGACTTTGGAATGAATAATTTGCTCCTACCTTGTTATTGGAAGTCATCCAACTAAGTTTTCCTGTAGTCATTCTGATCTCTTCTGCCATGATGAGATGTCTTGAATCTCTGTTCCACTCCTTTTCATGTTACCCAAATCATCTCCAAACCATCCACTGTCTAGTTCCATATGGTCCAGTGGATACTTTCAGTGCTGGTCCCCTGCTGGCATCTAAACAGACAAAAAAAAAAAAAAAAAACCAAGATCCCTGACCTTGGGGATGTCACAGACAAAAATGGGGCAAGAGTCTTCAGGACACACACCAGGTGCACCTTAAAGGCACCTTGGAGGATGTGGGCAGCAGAATTGATGGTTTGTGCATGTGTGCCATTATCTTGACTTCTTAGTTCCATCCTGCTTTTTTTGTAAAGTCAGTTAAACTTTCACTTTTTGTTGTTTTAAGCATTTTTTTGAAGCTACCCTTTTTCTCCTAGATATTTGGCTCAGCTCTACTTTATAAACTGCTGCTCTCCCAGCTACTGCTCCTGATTAACTCCAAATCTCTCTAGCTCCTTTCCTCCACCTTCACTCAGCTCTTCTTTCAGAATTCTGACCCCTGGCAAGCTTGTCACCCTGTTGTTCGGTTTTCTGCCAATCAACTCCTAGCTGATTTTGAAATTAGCATTCACAAAGCCCACATTTGCACCACACACACATAAGCTATCTCCCATCTACAGTCAACGGAAGATGAGTATAATATCCACATAATTGGGAAGAGGGGCTATTAATCACACAGCCTCCAGCGGAGCAGAAAGGACTGCCAGAACCCCATAATGATGAGCCAGGTGTGAGATTTCAAGCTTTCTCCTCTTCCGGCAGCATCTTCTCTAGTTAGTGTCAGATATCACATTCAAAAGGAATGCAGGTGTGCATGGCTTTAATAAAACCAAAAATAGGTAAATAATCTACACCTACAAAATAGATAAAATATGTATGCAGAGTCAGATCAACTAGAAAGATGGTGTTCACATTACAAAAACAAATTAATCTGATTTCTTCAAACAATGTGTTTGTAACTGTATGAATTTTTAAAAATATGCTCCTAGGAATTAAATTTTTCATTTGTATACCAGCTTTGAAAGCACCAAAACAGGCTAAAAGCTTTTTCAAGATGCCTCAGCCAGTGCAAAAAGGATGGACATGCTAACTTGAATTTTTCCTCTGGTACCAAGATAGGAAATAGGCTGTGTCCGGCCCACCAACAGCTGATGGGTAATGGATTCTTGAAATCCTAAAATTCACAGCTCTTCAGTGATAAATATTGCTCTGAGTGACTGTTTTCCATGAGTGAGGGAAATAGAGGTGTGTGCCTAATATTTGTTATGCAGACATACTACCTCACTTCCTGTAGCCGATTCAACAAAAGGAGAGGATGCTTTACACAGAAATATGATTATATGAAGTGGTAATGGAAAATATTTGTCAAAATAACAACTGAAGTAATTTTATATTTTAAAATATATATAAAGAAACAATTCTTTGGAGAAAATATTTAATCTTTTCTTAAATTACCTCCAACGGTCATTATCACTAAACTTGGTATAAACTTCTTCAACCAAATTGCTGGGTTTTAATTTCTTTACTTGCTTTCTTTATTTCCTTTATTTCAGACTTCCAAGTCCATAGTAGATTGGTTGCTGAATTTTTTTAGAAGATATTGGTTAAAATGCAAATAAGCTTACTATGTGCTGCAGCTATTAAAATGGGTTTAGAAACCATATACAAATTACCAAGGAAGCCATAGAAAATTTTACAAAAGGTTCTAATACCTGGTGCATTTTTCATAGCTCAAAATAAGTTCACTATTAAGTCCATACTTCAGCTATATCCCTGTACTTTGTAACATACAGAAATTATGGAATTCATTGTTCAACGGATTATGATTACAAAAATTGAAGATAAAATATGTAGCCTTGATCAAAGACTCAAAGATAAGTCTGGTTATTACCACTTAGTGATACACATTTGTCTTTTGGCTTAATAAGATTTGTCTACGAACATCTTGAGATGAAATATTCAAAACTTTGAATGCCTATGTACAAGTTTATTTGGGGTTGTATTGGGAATGACACATGGGCATTTCTTTGGATGTTCCAGAATCATTCAGTGCACACATGAAAAGAGATGGCCTTATTTCTCACAATGCACTAACTCCATTAATCTGGAAACACTTACTCACTAAGATTTGATTGCCAAAGATTTGAGCCCTGATTTTCAAGTAGCCCAGAGTTTTGGTGAAACTATGACATCTAATTGTGATCTTGGGTAATTTTAAAGAAATGGATGGGGAAATGGGATGAGCTGATATCCATTTACTGCTGCATTCACAAATAAATACTTTCCGTGTATGTATTTAAGTGAATTTTTTAAAATTTTCCATCAGGATATATGGAAATAGAGATGTCTGAAGGTCACTATTCTAAAGTTATGGTTCTTACTGCTGAGAATAAGATTTGTCTATGCAGCTCAGTTGTTTAAGGGATTATAAAAAAGATGAATTACTCCTGGAAATTGTGTCTTTTAGTCTAAGATAGGTGGATGTAATTTTTTAAATTATCACCAGAAATATTTGTGCTTTCCCTTTATTTCCACTACTGATCTCTCAAATGTCCTTTTGTTCAATTGTTCAAAAACCCATGGTGTTTGCTCAGGAAAGATGATTCTTTAATACCATGATGGTAACACCATTAGAGTTGTTTCATCAGCAAAACTTTCTGGTCCTTTTGACTCATTTTCTTTCTGGTACTACAGGGTCAAGTTGGTGATATAACAAGCTGCTATCAACTACTCAGCACTGTGTCTATTTAATCCCCTGTATTATGTCTACTCTGTCATTTTGGAACTAGTGAGAACTAAAAACTGAATCTTCTAGTCCAGTGTCTAAGACCACAAAGCAGGTTTTTCTAAGCACAGAATTGCTTGTGGCCTACAATGGAAATGAACAGAATAATAAACACTTTGTTTCTTTCTCAACTCCCATAAAGGGTCAACAGACTTGCTGCTTGTCTTCAATTACTGTACACTCTACTCTGAATCTTAATTCTCCTGGGTACTCAGATATACAGTCTTACTTGTCAAAGGTAGTAATCCAATAAGCAAAATAAGTGCAAATTGCCTTTCTGTAACAGAAACAGTTCATAAATATCCACAAAAGTATTAAAAGTACCAAATCACAGGGTAAATGAGAATTTAAGGTAACTGAAATAGGAGAAGGAAGGTAGTAAATAGAATTAAGAAAAGGTTAAATTCTGTAAAACATATAAATAGCATTCTGCAAATTAGTTTTGGAACTTCAGTGAGATTTAGTAGTGAATAGTGACATATTAAAACCCATTAACATTTCTGAAATGGTCATATTTAAAAAAAAATATTTTTAGAGACTAGGTCTCACTATGTTGCCTGGGGTATTCCCAAACCCACGGTCTCAGGTGATCCCTAGCCTCAGTATACCAGGTAGCTGGGATTACAGGTGCATGCCACATGCCTGGCTATTTTTTAGAGACTAGGTCTCGCTATGTTTCTCTGGGTAGACTCAAACCCACGGACTCAAGCGATCCCTGGCCTCAGACTCCCAGCACTGTGATTAAAGGCATGAACCACCACACCCTGCCCATGTTTAACTTTCTATCTATCTATCGATCTATCTATCTATCTATCTATCGATCGATCGATCGATCTATCTATCTATCTATCTATCTATCTATCTATCATCTATCATCTATCTATCTATTTATTTTTGAGACTAGTTCTTGCTATTTTTGCCCGTGGAACCGCAGGCTCACGTTGCCCAGGGTACCATGGACTCAAGCAATCCCCAGACTCAGCTTCCCAGGTAGCTGGGATTACAGGCATGCGCCACCACGCCCAGCTATTTTTTTGGAACTAGGTCTCGCTACGTTACCCCGAGCAGGACGTGAACTGCGATCCCTGGTCCCCTGCCGCAGTTTCCTAGGCTACTACTTACAGGCATGCGCCACCATGCCCAGCCCATACTTTCTAACCAGTTCTCAATTCATCTAGACAATAACAAACTCATTTGAATACATTCAAATGATATATTCAAATTGATGTCTTACCCACAGGTAGTGGTCAAGTTTTGATAAAAATAAACCCAGAACCATCAGTTAAATGGTCCTTTTATATTTTATTTTATTCCTAAATAATCCCCTTTTTGTTGTATCTCTGAATTCATGAACAAGCTGCGTACTAGAACAGCCTCTAGAGTCAAATTTAATCTATGATTTTTTACCGTTAATATTCTCTGGTATTCCCTCCATGTAAATTCAGAAAAATGAGGTAAAATATTCACAGTCTGGGAATAACAAACTTTAACTCTTACACCCAACTGTATAATAAACTATTTTGTAATTATGAACTGAATGAGATAATGTTTAAGAAATTGCTTTGAAAGCAATAAAGGTGATATTACTTACTTTCTTGTTAGCTTAGTTTCTTCTACTGTTCAAGAAAATGCATGATTTTTCCAGGCTAATTCATAGTGATGTGCAAAAATAAACCAAATCCTATCAAGTTTATTTATTCCTGAGATGACACTGATTCTCAAAACCAGTGTGATGCTAGTGTACCAATACATTAGCCTACACAGGGACATCATCAATATGTTATCATCAGTGTGCAATATCTGCTTCTAGGGGCAATGTTTGAAGAGCTTGCTTACCCCAAAACATTGTATCACACAACCTATGAGAATGCTTGAACATAGCATTATAAATGGAATGTAAGAAAGTATAATATAAACAGTATCTTTTGTAAAAGTTGTTGATTTTGAGCAAAAGGTTATACTCTTCCTTTATAGTACTTAATAGCAATGTCTTTTCTGATGACTTTCTCGTCATGATCAATTGCTATGATAAAAAATCAATATACAAAACTTGTCTTTCCTGCCAATTTCCTCTTCACAAGAAGTTCTAAACACAGTGATATTATAATAATAGTAAAAATGTTACTGTTTTCAAATAATAGCAAGGTATTCTCAAAGGAAGCATAGAAAGATGATTTATAATGACAGCTATCATATGAGGGATAATTTATTGTTTAGTATGCTATATTTAGTGAAAAAGATGGGCAAGCATATTTAATCTAAGTAGTGTTTACGCAGTAGGAAAAGAACCATCTGTAATATTCCTTCTGTACCTTTAGCTTTTTACCAATCCTATAAATAGGGCCTAAACTACTATTTTCAACCCACACATCTTTTTTACACAACAGAATATATGATTCCGAGTCTTCATTGTTCTCTTGCCTATTCCTGTTGTTGTGACTTTGTAGCTGCTTTTGTCTTGACTCTGACATCTGTTACTCTAGCACATTTGTGTGAATGCCCACCCATTATCAGATTCTCAAACAGTCCCTGTAAGAGCTGGGACCATAACTTTTCATACACCTGTGGTTTTCACTTATAATCTTATCCTAACCTAATTCATAATACTATATTTTACAGAATTCATGAGACAGTTATTTGTCACATGATTAATTTGGTTAATGCAAATTGCAAATAGGCCTCCAGAATCAAGAAGTAAATTAGAGAATATTGTGATCAGGAATTTTTAGGTTTTATAGATTTCTTTTTATATTCTGACATCTATAATCAACTTTATTGAGTCTCAATTATGATGTACAATCAGATTCTTATCAACAACTTTATAAATACCAATTGTTCCTTTTTCTTACAATGTTCCAGTCATTTTCTCCACTTTTCTAACCCTTTTTTTGTAATATTATTTAAATCTTCACAGAATTATGGATAGAGTTTTCTTTTTGTAAATTTCAAAAATAAAATCATTTGCTATTTCTATGTCATCCTATTACTACACGCCATGCTTAGATTAAATTTGTTCTAGTACATTGTTTAAGTTACCAACTTTAAATGAAATTATACTATGAAGTACAGAAAGATTCCATGTCAGTAATTCAATAATTATATATTCCTTTTTTTCAGTGCTTTAATTATTTCACAAATCTGGGAACAGCTGTGATACTGACAGATTAAAAGATTAGAGTCCAGTTGTCAAGGATCTCGATATTAAAAAGATAATGAGAGAGTGACCAAAACAATATGGGACAATATGATCAGTCACTCCATTACTGTTCTGTGATTGTTGATTGTATCTGGACGTGAATACAGAGCCATGTGCAGCTCACACTTTTTTTGCCTTCAAATTTATGATCATAAAAGCCCCAGTGTAGCTGTGGTAATTCACCTAGGACTGAGTCAGAGCACCCACATCCCAGGAATGGAATGGAGTTATTCCCTCACAAAATATTGTATCTGCCTGACAGAAAACCCACATCAATTTATCACCAGGGAAGCATGTGAAATAATGGGTCAAAATCCTCGTCTTTTAATGTATTGACAACTTCATCAGAGACTGGACACAAGGTGATGAGAAGCCCCAAGCAAACGCACATTGTAGGTTATACCACATGTTCTTGAAATTGTATTCCTTTTCTAGTGAATGTACCTTAATGCTATTCAGAACACAAATTTCTGTTATTCACTTACCCTGCATTCATGTTTTCTTTACTTAGGATTCCTATTTAGAAACATAGAAGCATGTTCCTAAACTTAGGTTTATGTTCCAAGACTTATGAACGTACAGAAAGGTTTGAGTGCATCTCCCATTGTACTATGTGTTTGTTTCAGATCACAAGGTTCTACTCCCACCTGACCCTGGGAGACTGAACAAATTAGAATGACACCAAGCCAAGTTAATCATTCAATTAAAAAAGACCATCAGTGATTCAATTACATCAGACACCACAACTTACCATTAGCTTAAATTTTTTAGCTTGCAAATGATGACTTAGGGTTTAATGGATTCCATGTAAACATTCAAATTAAAAGTTTTATTCTCCCATATTTTTAAGCTCCTTGGAAAGAGGAACAGGTTTATATTCATTCAATTACTGATCAAGTTTTCACTGAGTGCTACCCTATTCTAATGGAGCTTAAATTCTTACTTTTTATAAAAACAGTCTGGTATGTGTGAATGTGTGTGTGCATGTATGCAATGTTCATATCAATGTTTTACTGAAGAAAAAAAACCAGGTTAAGTTCAAAGATTGCTACCAGAGGATGATCAGGGAAAGCCACTCTGAGAGGTTATTCTATTTATTTTTCTTAAATGAATTCTTATTGCATACTCTCGTAAATCCAGTAACTGTTTTATCTTAAATTTTGCATTATCATTGATTGTGAAATATACAGTTTTCTAGCATTTTTGTGACTTTCTAAAAAAAGTTTTCTTGGTTTACAACTCTCTGGTTTAAGGGATTAGGTTCACTCCTTTTACAATGTCTGTTACTATATGATAGGTGATTTTTCAGCTAAGTTTCTGAGTACAGTGAGAGTTGAGTCACATAGACTTTGGGGGGAATGTTTCGGGAATAAGAAAGATAAAGGCAGTGATTTCCACAAATTAGGTGTATCTAGAAGTCTGATATGAGCAACCTTCCCTTCAGTCAGGAAATGCAGATCACCAGTCTAAACAGGAAGTTAGCTAACTATTCATTC
This sequence comes from Uropsilus gracilis, assembly GCA_004024945.1. NCBI lineage: Eukaryota > Metazoa > Chordata > Mammalia > Eulipotyphla > Talpidae > Uropsilus > Uropsilus gracilis. The sequence continues at coordinate 66,742 of PVHY01005143.1, read as the reverse complement.
TTCTTTTTCCTCTCTCTGCCTCCAGTATATTGGAATTTTCCTCTTTCCTTAAAATACCGCTTTGCTTCAGAATCTATCAATTACTCTACTCTTGATTTCCTACCACTGATTAAGCCTTAGGTTTATTAAACTTTTAAAATTCACTATGCCTTCTTCCATTTATCTGTCTCTCTCAGCCTGAGAGTGAGTTTACACTGTCCCCTTGAAGCCATTGCTTCTGTCACATTACTGTTGTGGCAAACATCATTCTTGTTTATAAAGATTGGAATTATGACCTCATCATCACACTTATGGTGCCATTTCTCCTGTGTACTAATAACCCAACTGCCTTCTAAGTCACAAAATTTTAGAGAAACATCAGTCATTTGATTGCCAGAAGCTAAAGTCAATATTTTTGAGGTTTTTCTAGAAAATCCCTCCTCCTGTTACATTTAATCATATATTCAATTACAAAATCTATCCAACACATCTTGCTGATATCAAGTAAGATCTTTACAGTGAATAATGCCTTGCTATAGGATGATTAGCATGATTCATTATCATTAGTGATCCTTGTAACCATTTAGTTCATCTACCCCTTGAATTGTGTGTGTGTGAGAATGTGAGGGAAGGGGCGGAGAAGGAGGGTGAGTGATGGAGGGTTAAAGATCAGTCAGTGCGTTAAAGTTCAGAACAATATTAATAAAATATAAATACATCATCATTTTAACTATTGTGTACATAACACATATATGTGATTGTACTGTGTTTAACAGTGCTGTGAGGTAAACAGGACTAATTCTGAGCACTCTGCCAATATAACTGGAAAAATTATTTGGTCATTTAAATTATAAATCAAAAAGTCATTCAAAGGTCTATTTAAATATATCTACATGAACATTTACCTGAGATTAATCTTCACACTTTTTTTTGTGATCCATTATAGACTATTTTTTCCTTCAAACCCACATGCTTACAGATGTTCATCTCCAGAGAAGCACAATGATTCTCCCAACAAAGGCAGTTTGTTACTTGGCTTTGTTTCACTGAAACCCAGTCAGAGGCTTTGATGACAGATAGTCTGCTTGTCAGCTTTGCTTCATGAATCCAAAGAAAATGGAACTTATCAGGAGCTGAGCCTCAAGCACTACCTGTGCCTCTTATTTGGGCCCTTTCATGCTAGGTTTGGCAGAGGTCTTAGTCTTTCATCATTTGGTTCACTGACAGAAAGAGAAGAGGGCTGTCACACTTTTAGGTACCACTCTGCAGACTGCTATATTGCAAAATAAACAAACAATATATTTTTAGGGCACCACCTGCAGCAAGCAGCTGTACCAAACAGAGCAGAACCACGAAGGATGTGATTTGTTCCATTTAACATGAAGCCTTGAGGTTTGAGAAGAGAGGGAGGAGAAGGTTCTATGTATACAACCCACACATCCGCAATTTAAACTGAGACTGATTTTCTTTCTTTTTTAGATTGGAATTGAGGTATCATTATATCTCTCCTCTTTGCCACCCCACAACCTCTGGTTGAAAACAACTCTATTATTGGGGTTATAACTTAACCGGGAAAATCATTTTTCTCTGCCAGTAAACTTCCTCTTCTATTCAAGGGCAATTTTCTCTCATAGCAACCTATACTTAAATGCCAACATCTGCTATGTCTAAAGCTGTTTATAAAATGGTGTCTGGCATTTACATGATGCCAATGACATGATTAAAGAAATGCATACTCTTGGTGTACATAGAATCTTCTCATCTACAGCTTTCATCTATTTCAAGTCTTTCTTCAGTGTCTCCCTGCCCCGCTAAACATGCCACACAAATGCTAGATACTCTGAAAGCTGAACTTTTCACTCTTTTTCTAATTTCTAGCTGGTTCTTGGCATTGACTGCTAACTTTCCAGTCATTAAAGTTGTATAGAGAGCATCATTACAAAGTTCTACCACGGCTGCATTGTCTCAGTACCCAGAAATTTCAAGGGATATTTTAAGCTCTTGCTTTTTACCCTAGATTTAAAAATCTCATTCTCTTAATGGCTATTGATTCTGACCTCACAAACCAAAGTCACCACTTCTTTTTGAATTCTTCTAGGTGAGGTAGGATGAACATAATTAAATTATAGATGATTATGGAGGTGATCCAGATGTTTATAAATTGAGGTCATTTTAAGTACAGAGAGATGGGTACTTTAAACTTTAGAGAGATGACCAGTAGTTATATAGTATAAAGCCTTCTTCTGAACAATGAAGACATTTTAAAGAGAAAGAAAAAAACTTTTAAAGATTTTGGTAGGTAAACTAGAATGTCATTCTTAACTCCTCTACCACTGACTGGATTCTTAGTCTAAAGGACAAGTGCCCATTTACCCTCACTTTGTGCCCCATTAGCACCCTTTAGCAGGCTGGGTAGCTATGCCTAAAATTCAAAGAGATGAGATGAAGGAATTACAAACCTGCAGTGATGCATGCCTCCAGGTAATAGAAAGATCAAATCCTCTGAGTCAGGAAACTAAGTTTTATCCATTATTTCACTCTCATTTTCAATGTGATGACTTTTAAGACTGTTGGGTATGAAATCAATTCCTGCCAAAGTCATCTTCAAGAGTGTTTAACATGGGAACTATTTCTATCTCTTTTACCTTTCTAACACATTAAACAGAATTTTCTGGAAAAACTCCCAGACTGGACTTTTGCTTAATTATGTCTGCTTGGGACTCCTTGTCAATCAATCAAATTTCTACTAAATGACACTGGACAGTACTTATAACTGTATGGTTGGAAACAGAAAAATATCTTTAGTTCCAAAAAACAAAAGAGTACCTTTAGTGTAAGCATCTTTGTGTTTCATAAAAGTAAGAGTCAGTTGCATTTACTTTTAATCATCTTTAAAGAATAATTACAATTAACTACAGTACATCTTTCCTTACCTTGGGTAGGTTGTTGGAAACCACAACTTTAAGCCAAAGGACTTACAAAAGCAGAGCTTGAATATTACGTCTTCTTCAGTACTAACAGGGACATTTCTTTGTTTGATTTTTTTCTTCATCAACATTATAATGAATTGACATTGAACAAAACATTGAGGAACTGTTGCATGTCAAATATTCTTCAGGACTCTCTGAGAAATATTAAAAGAAAAAATAGTAAATAAACCTTTCTCTCAAGTGATTGATACTATGTTTAAAAGATTCAGAGAAAAGCATTACATACATATACTCACATAGCAGATCTCTAGAACTTTCTGTTCATGCTTGACTGAAATGCTATGGTTACAAAATAGCAGCTTCCCTTTTCTCCCTGCTTCCAGCATTTGGCAACCAGCATTCTGCTGCTATAAATTTGACAACTTTAGGGGCCTTGCATAACTGAGAGCATGTAGTATTTGTCCTGTGTCTAACTTACTTTATTAAGCATATTTTTAAAAACATAGCATCTTATTTTATTGACTATGACAGTATTTCTTTTCAAGGTTCAGTAATATTTCACCATATGTATATATCACATTTTCTTTATGCATCTGTCAGTGGACATTTAGGTTGTTTCCATATCTTAGCTGTTGTGCATATGAAATTGCACATATCTCTTTGAGAGTCTTTTTAAAATCATTTTGGATAAATCCCTACATTGAGGTTTCTGGATCCTTTGTGATACCATTTCTAATTTTTGGTGAAACTTCTATACTGTTTGGCTGTTTTCATTGCAGCTTTACCATTTTACATTTTACATTTCACCAACAGTGCCCAGTAGTTCCAACTGATCCACATTTCTTCAATACTTGTCTTTTATTATTGTTTTTGTTGTTAGTATTTATCTTGACTATTGAGAGGTGATATTCTGGTTTTGATTTACTTTTCCCTGATTATTGGAGACATTGAGAAATTTTTCATATAGCTGTTAGTTGGTTGCATGTCTTCTTTGTGTTCAAGTGATCAAGTTCCTTACCCAGTTTTTAATTGTGTTATCATTTTTCAAGTTGTAGCTATTCTTTGTGTTTTTTAAAGGTGATCCTTTATCAGATATCTATTTGCAAATATTTCCTTCCACTCTGTAAGTTGTCTTTTTATTCTACATAGATTGCTTCCTTTTAAAAGCTGTTTAGTTTGATGCAGTCCCACTTGTCTATTTTTCCTTTTGTTACTTGTGCTTTTGCTGTCATAACCAAGAAATCACTGTCAAGCCCAATGCTATGAAATAGTTTCCCAATGCATTTTTCAAGGTGTTTTACAATTTCAGAGTATATATTTGTCTTTAATCCATTTTGAGTTGACTTTTCTGTATGGTGTACGACAAGAAAATAATTTTATTATTTTGCTTGCAGATAACCAGTTTTTAGTGTACCGTTTATTGAAGAGATTTTTCCTTTCCCTATTGTGCATTCTTGAAACCCTTATTGAAAATAGACATATGTTTAGGTTTATCTCTAGACTTCCCATCCTGTTTCATTGTTCTATAGCCTACCTTCAACGTGATATTAGGAGATCTTATCTTTGGGAGATGACTGGATCCTATAGCCATAAGGATTAGATTAGTGCCTCATAAAAGAGACACTAGAAAACTCTTTCTCTCTCTGTCATTTGAAAATATAGGGAAAAGTTAGATGTCTGTAGCCAAGAAACAGTTCCTCAGCAGATCCCAAATGTTGGTGCCTTTATTTTAGATGTTTAGACTTCAGAATTTTGAGAAATAAATTTCTATTGCTAATAATACACCCAGTCAATGGTATTCAGTTATATTAGTCCAAAGTGATTAAGACCCTCAGTATAAGAATAAGTCTTGCCTCACAGAATGTATTTAGAAATATTTCTTCATTTATTGTTTTTTCCAGAAAATTGGTCAAAGACTGACATCTTGAAATGTTTGCTAGCGTTCTTCAGTGAATTCATCTAGTCCTGGCTTTACTTTGTTATAATAGCATGAACTAAGACAGGAATTGCTGACAAGGAGTGGGGTTCTATTGTAACAAGTATCTAAAAATATGGAAGTAGGTGATAGTTAGAAACCAGGAAAGTTTTAAGGTACATGCTAGGAAACACTTAGATCATCATGGACAGAATTTTAAAAGCAATTCTAACAAAAACTCAGAAGAAAAAAGGATAACTATAGGGAAATTCTCTGTCCTCCTAGATAATAAATATTGAAAGAAAAACCCATCCTGACAAAGTCTGTTAAAAATGATGGATATGTTATTGGATAATGACAATCCTTATTATAAAATGATAAAGAATTTGGCTGATTGCTGTTAGTCTCTTAATGTTTTGTGGAAGATTGAACTTGTGAATAATGAAATTGGATATTTAACTGAAATTTCTAAGCAAACTTATGAAGGAGCAGTTGGGTTCCTCTTGACTGGCAATAGTAACATGAGAAAAAGAGATAAATGATTTAAGAATGAAATCATTAAGGAGCCAAAACTTATACATTTAGAAAACCCAACTAGCCATATTTTTAAAATGGAAAAGTATATTACAAATAGAATACAAAGGATGTGACCAAGCAATTACTTGATAAAGAGATTAGGGTAGGTATGAACCACAAACCTAATCAGATTTCTCAAGAAAAATCAGAAATATTAATTTTCCTCTGCTTACTTTATTGAGGTGACATTGGTTTACAACACTGTATAGGATTCTTATGTATAGGATCACGTCCTTTCAGGTGTATGTTACCACATTACAGCCATCACCAACACAACCACAGTCCTTCATATTAGTGTTCTTAAAGAGAAAGGGATGAATGACTTCTTCAAAGGCAGTTCAGAGATCATCAAATTATTGCTACTTCACCAGAGTGCAAGAACAGGTGGGGCATGGGTTGTACCAGGTGGTTTCAAAGCATGGGACTGCCTCTTGTTTAGGGTTGACCAGTATGCCCCTAAACATTGCTGCTGTGGTAAAAATAAACAAACAAACAAACAAATAAATAAAAATTACCTGCAGAGCCTTGCAGACAGAGCCATGATCCCAGCCCAAAGACAGTGCATCTGAGGAATGAAACTTTGAGCCTAAAGAATTATTGCCAACCTTAGAGTCTAATGAAATTTGTCATTTTGTTTTGGACTCATTTGGGTTCTATTCACCCTTTTTTTCTCTTTTTCTCTTTTTGAAATGGGGATATCTATCCAATGACTGCCCTATCATTGTATTTGAGAAGTAGATAACTCTTTGGTTTCAAAGATTCACAGCTGGAGAGAGATTTGTTTCAGGATGATTCATACCTTGAGTCTCACCCATATCTGATTCATATTATTTATAAATCAGACTTTGGACTTTAAACTTTAGAGTTGATGCAAATGGGTTTGAGCTTTTGAATAAGCTGTTGGAATTGAATGAAAGCATTTTTCATATGTGAAAGAAAATAACTGGAGGGACAGAGTAGAGTTTCAGGGATGAATGTTTCTGTCCCCCAAAATTGATTTATGGAGATCTTAATTTCAAATCTGATGCTACCAGGGGAACAAGACCATTGAGTAGTGATTAAATTTGAATGTGAAACATTTATGAATAAGATTATTGCCATTATAAAAGAGACACCAGAGACCTCTCTCACCATCTCTGCCAAGTAAGCGTTGCTGAAGTCAATGTAGGCCCACTGTCCAAGACTCAGAACCCAGTAGCCATACTACTGGCTTTTGATGAAGAAAAAGTAGTTTGTTACAAGATCAACCAGCAAGGAGACCCTGTAGGCAGGGTGATTTTGAAAAAGCGGAAATTGTGATCACCAGGATTTTCAACAGAGTTAATAAAGTCAATGGTGTCAAATGAGAAAGGAATCTAAAAGTTAGTCAAAAGGTTAAGATATGATTAAAAGATATGATTAAAAAGATATGATATGATTAGATATGATAGATATGAAAAGATATGATTAAAAAATGATAAGCTCCTAAATAAACAGTTATTGTTTATTCATTTTTAGTCACCAAATTTTTATCACTCTGTTACCTTATTTTCTATTAGATGATAATTAATTTTCCTCTTTTATACTAAAAATTCTGCCATAATACTCCATCTATAAAGTGACCTAAGTAAAGCCAAATTTGATTGTTCTGTAAATATAGGATTTTGAAAAAGGATTAGTCAATGATAATATTCACCATATATAGATTTTTTTTTTCCTCCAAGAAGAAAATTTATTGCAGATCTCCTTAGAGTATTGTTTCCTCTAAAATTCTTGAAAGAGAGGCAAACAGATGCTATGCTGCTTGCTGGGGACTTGACCAGAGTGAAAAAATCAGTATATTGTCTGACAATGGAATTTATATTTAGTTCTAATAGCAGATAATTAGCTGGCTACTTATGTACTCACTCAAAGCTGCTTGAGTGCCTTTTCAATATAGAGCACTCACATTATGAAATACTTAAATCAGAATCAATTATTTGCATCGCTCCTTAGACTCCACAGAGTGCATTAGCATGAATGTCAGAATACTTACAAACAGAAACCAAAATCTTGGATTTGACTTCCTAGTGGTGTGTAAGTATCACGTGACTTCCCTTAAAAGTATACACAAATTGAAATGCTTATAAATTCAAATACTGAATACATGCATATAAAAAAAAATCACCCATGCAAGTAGGCAAGGAAATTATAAGACATTCCAATAATTGGAATAGGAATATTTATTTTTGTTTCCCCTTAACATTTTCACAGAATAAAACAGTTTCAATTGGAAAAAAATGCTTCACCTCTGCAAATAATATTTATGCTGAGAAAGTACTAAAAGAAAATATTAAACTGATTGTCCCCTCCTTTAGAAGCACAACATTTCATTTAAGTGTGATGAGAATATAGTAACAAAATAAAATGAGAAAAAAACATAGAAAAGAAATAACTATGAAAATATATTTTTGTTTTCTACTTTTAAATTAATTAGTATAAACATTACCCAGCAGAATTAGAAACTCCTTTTGAGGAGTTACTGAGATAGTTATTCTAGCTATTGTCTGTTGCTTTTTTTCATTTGTCATTTTTTGGGTGTTTTGCCTTTTTATGTTTGTTTACTTTTTTAAGCTGCCTTTAAATTTTTTAAACTCTTCTTTTACTCCGTATTTCTTAGGAAGTTTCATTTCTTATTTTTTTGTTATTGGCAGTGAATGATACATTTTTTTATCCTGAATCCATAATAAAACTGTATGTTTAGTATCCTTTTGAATAATAAAGGGCAATTAGAATATTTTAAGTTCCCCCCAAATAGTTTAACTTTATCATGTGATCTGTTATCTATTTTATTATTATAAATATCTTAATACATTATTACCTTTATTGTTAAAAACAATATATTTTTATTTCCCCATGGGTTTTAAAGAACTCCACCTTCTTTGTATTTCAGTCTATCCTTCTGTACTCAATTTTCTGATTGCTAGTAATAGATCATTTTTCTCTCTTTAACAAGTTTCTGTGAGTAATGAATGTTCCATTTTCAAATATCAGAATCAAAATTTACCTTTTCCTCTCTCTTGATAAGAGTGATGTAGTAAAGTTGAGGGACCATGGCCCCACCTTAGTTATGCTGCATTAGGATGGCAGCTGTTTTGCCTTGTGGGTAGAGACTTGAGAAGGGAAGCCGAGGTTTCCCATGAAAGGAACAGAGAGAGGGATTTAGGAAAGAGAGTGGGATGGGAGAGCAAAAGGAAGCAAGGAAGCTGGAAAAGGGACAGAGCAGAGAAGTTGCAAGGAGGCTGGAGGTCTTGGAGGTGCTGCTGCCATGTGCAGCAGCAGGGCAGGGAAAGAAGCCTCACTGTGGGCTTCCATCTACAACCTGGCTAGTGAGGAGCCCGGGGAAGCATGTTGAAGAAAGTTGTGTTCTGTATAAACTGATTTGAAAATTTGTACTTGAAAACTTACTTTAATTTTGAACTATGAAGCTTGGGTATTGTCTGGAGATCTGAAGAAAACTTGCAGTGTTGCTGCTTTCGCCAGGAGATGTCTGAAGTGGCAGCTGCTATTGTTTCAAATGAGTCTTGGTGGTTAGGGCCAGAAGAATGCCAGAGCTGTGTCTTTTGGAGGAGGATTAAGGATGCAATCTTGGTGTCTTCATTTGACTTGAAGTGAATAGCTGTGTTTTTGGAGGAAGATCAATGATGCCTTCTTGGTTTCTTCATTTGAGTGGATCTTCTACTTTTGACTTGATGATGAGACAGCTGCCATTTTGTGACGCACATGGATGAAGTAAAAACCTACATGTAACCTTTTGGACTAGATATTGGACTATGTTCAATATTATCGAAGGGGTCCCTTGTACCTTCAGTGACTTTTGTTTGTCATTTTAGAAGTAAATAAATCTGATTTTGCCTTTTTTTTTTTTTCCAGGTAGTGTGGTCTAGCTACTGTTTGCTCAGACTGGTACTAACCCGATGAGTGGCTTGATTTAAAGGGCCAGCTGCTCTCATTTGTAAGTTTAGTTAAGTACCCTGTTTGGCATGTTTCATTGCCCTACTTCAATCTTAGTAATAAATAACTTGGTATCAAGTTCTAGGTAAAAACTTGCTTATTTTTATGAACTCTGAAACTATTCTCCCATTGTCTTTGGGCATTTGTTGTTCTAAGGCAAGACAGACTCAGAGTCTGGTTATCATTGAGTTGTTAGTAATGTGTCTATTTATTTGAGAACTTTTTAGATATCCTTATCTAGATGTTCTTAAAGACATCACTGAAGAAAATAACTAGATATAAGTTTGTAGAAGTATTTCTTGCTTGACATTCACAATTTATCTCTTCATATTCTTTTTAATTCAATATTATTCTCCATTGTTTTCTTTTGAATTATTGCTTTATCTTCATTCTTTTACAATGAATTGATCATGAGTTACTTTTTAATCATTTTGAAATTGAGCAAGAAAGCAAGCAAAGCAGAGAACTTAACTAAGTTCAAGTGGGAGTGGCTGGTCCTTTAATCCAGTCACTCTTCAGGTTCACTCCAGCCCAGATGAGCAGTAAAAGATCACACTATCTTAAAAGGGGGCAAGAACAGATTTACTCATATAAAATATGACATGCTTCTGACATATTTAAATATAACAAACATCAAAAAACAAACAAAAGTCCCTGAGGGGTACAAGGGAGCACTTTTGATTATCTTACCAACCAGTTCAGTCTCCAGTCCAAAAAAGCTGCACATAGGTCCTAAGCCATATGTGTACACAAAATGGCAGCTGTCCCACCTCAAGCCAAATAAAGAAACCAAGATGGTATCATCAATCCTCCTCCAAAGACACAGCTCTATTCACTTCAAGCCAAATGTAGAAACCAAGATGGCGTTGTTGTTCCCCTTTCAAAAATGTGAGATTCATATCCAATGGAGAAGCCAAGATGGCGTCATCAATCCTCCTCCAAAAGGCACAGCTGCAGCATTCTTCTTGCTTTAACTCCAAAGTGACTCAACATCACCAAGACTCACTTGAAACCACAGCAACCACTTCAGTCATCTCACGATGAAAGCAGCAACAATCCAACTTCTCTTTAGGTCTCCAGATAATTCCCAAATTTCACAGTTTCAAAGTTAAAACAAGTTTTCAAGTACCAAATTTCTAAGTCAGCTTATACAGAACACAGATTTCTCCAACATGCTTCCCAGGGCTCCTTACTGGCTCAGGCTATGTGTGGGAGCCCACAGTGTGGCTTCTTTTCCTGCCCTGCTGCCACACATGGCAGCAGCAACTCTGAGTTCTCCAGCCTCTTGCTGCCCCTTTACTCTCTCCGCCCCCTTTCCTGCCCTCCCCTCTCCCTCTCTCCCTCTCTCTGTCCTTTCCACAAGAAGGGTTGTCTTCCCTTCTCCAAGTCTTATCCACCAGGGTACAATGGCTGCCATTCTAATATACCATCACCATGCTGGGGACCATGGTTTTCCAGTTTCTATCAATTTCTGTCAATTTCTGCCTGCCTTACCTTCCTGGAAATTGTGCATTGGAGTTTCTTATTGATACATTTTTCTTCTGAAGTTTCATTGTTTATAGGGTTTACATAACTATAATTTGGAGAATATAACTTCATTCCTCCACATATGTACATGCCCTCTCATCCTCCACCAACACACTAGTTCAATTTTTATTTCATATTTTCGTCTTTTTCCTCTGTGACTGGTAATTTGGGTGTTGATGCTTCATTCTGTTACTTTGCATATGGCCAAATTATAAACATTGTATCTATGCTCTGTTGCTATAGATAAACCTGAAGAGTGAGATTGAGACATATGGGGATCGAGAAAATGACTACTTGAAAAATCTATAATGGGATATAATTTAGAATCTCTCTGGTTTCTTTTCATATGAGAAAAGCTCTGTATTTCTTGTAAATCTATCCTAAGCACTTTCACCTATAAGCAGGTGAGAAACCAGAAATAGAAATAAAAGCTTGAGAGATCATTTCAATTCAGAATTGATATCTTGAGCATCAGTGAAGCAGGCCAACTTGCAGAAGAGTACAACATAGTGAAAAAGTAACAGAGAGAGGAGATAAAAAATGACTTATGAAAGGCAAGGGAAATGTCAGAGAAATGTAAAGTGGAAAGCATTAGAGAAGAATGAAATGTGCATTTTCAGAGAAACTGAGATTTGCTTCAAATTCCATAAGTATTTACACATAAATTTTAATCTGAACTTTTAGGAATAAAAATTATCAGTAATAATTTTTTAATGAAATGATGACGAGATTAGAGGACAAACGAGCATGAGCTATGCTGATCATTAAAAGAATCAGAGTGCTATGATCAGAAAGAAATACCAATATTTTTAATTATCTATTTTTTATTTTTTTATTTCTATAATAATTTTATTTATTTACATATATAATTTTACATCATTGTATTCCCAGGATTCTCCCAACACCATATGATCAGTGAACTATTATTCTGATCCTTGTGCTCCTCCCCTAACTGGCTTCTCCCACCTGCTCTCCCCCTGCCTCAGCTGTATGAATTAGTTTGGTTGTTAGCTTGTTGACTTTTCTTCTTGACCTCTTGTTTGTTTTCCCTATATTCCATCTATTAATGAGATTGTCTTCCAGACTTATTTTTGTTAATATGATTCTTTCTAGGTCCATTCATGTTATCTCAGATGCTTCAAATTTATCATTTTTAATTGATGAATAATATTCCATTGTGTAAATACACCAAATATTTTTCATCCATTCATCCGTTTGGGGCATTTGGATTGTTTCCATGTACTTGTAATTATAAATAGTGCTACAATAAGCATCAAAGTACAGGTGCCCTTTTGTATAAGTGTTCTGTTCTTCTTTGGGTAGATTCTGAGAAGAGGAATTGTTGGATCAAATGGGAGTTCCATTTGCTTTAGTTTGAGGGTCCTCCACACAGATTTCCATAGTGGCTGGAACAGTTTGCATTCCCACCAGCAGTTAAGAGTGTTCCTTTTTCTTCATATCCATTCCATCATTTGTTGGTGCCCATTTTTTGGATGTGGGCCATTCTGAGATACCAAATTTTAATAACTAGTATACAATGTAGGAAGGAGAACATTGTAGTCATGAGTTAAAAGGCATCAAAAATCTATTTGAAAGAAATATGGACACCATACACTTGAAAGTGATCATAATATTGATGTACTAAAACATTTATCATCTATAAAATGATCACAGTGTTTGAATAGGGGTGTAAGATTTTAAAAATTCTTTTGTAAGTGAAATTCTAATTTTTAGATTACATAACATGAAGTTTTTACAATAGAGGCCAACATCTATTTAATAACTCACAATTAAAGAATCTTAACTTATGAGGTCAGTATTAAATCTCAGAAATTATTGTGTAAGCAAAATAGTATTTAAAGACATTTTAGTCCAGCAGGAAAATTACTTCTTATACCTGTGAAACAAATTGCTCACTTGAATCGTTTTTTTTCCTAATGATCTACATTGCAAATGCATTAGAGGTATTGTTCTCTAATATAAAGTGATATATTCTGACTTAAAATCAGCACCAGTTATCAACAGAGCACCATGAACCAGATTAAACAATGGTTTGCTTTTAATTTTATGCAGCAAGATTATTGAAACCTCCCCAGTCACCCCACATATGGAAAGTAATGAAACCTCCCAATCTGCTCCAGTATAAGAAGGGCCAGGTAGTATTAACTTTTCACTTCGCCCTGGTCCTGCACTTAACAAATGAAACCACATCTGCTGAGGAAGTGGCTCCCACAGACTTCTCCTGTCATGCTTCCACAGTTGTGGGTGGTGATACGTTTTGACTATGCAGCCAGCGTATGTCATGATGAATTCTCGACTCTGGAAGTAAATAGAATGTGCTCTGTTAAGTAACCAAGATTAGACTTGATTTCATACCCACTCTTCTTCAAACACATTTTGGAATAAACAAATACTTGACAGGTGAAACATCACCTCTGGCATTCACTGAACCAGAATGAACCCAGAGTAGAAAGTGTTAATTCACTGCTGCAGCCACACCCCATTAGCAGATAAATGATCATTTGTTCCTGTCTCTTTTCATTCCACCATGGAGAGCAGAAATTTCTCCGACTGGGGGGGCTTTAGGCTAAAGTCTCTGTAAATCCATGTGGGCCCAATGAAAAGCTTTTATTAAATTACATTTATAAAGGTAACATGAATTTTACATGTTTGCTTTATGTTTCAGAGGTATAAATTCATATCCCTGCAAATACATATTCTCATACTGTGCTTACCATCACAGCACCAAAAATCTCCCCACCAACATTCATTGAATCCCCTTCTCCCTTTGATCCTACTCTCTCCTGGTTGCCTCAGTCCAAGGGAAACTTCTTATGAATTCTTTCCATGTCTACGTGATTTCACTGCTTGTAGTTATCTGAATTGTCTCTTTGTTGAGATCTGATCCCCTTGTCACTCCTGTGCTGCCCACATGTCAGTATATCCTCCATGCAGAGACACTGCTTGTCTAACACAGAATTCATTGGAAGAAGGGAGTGTGGGAATCCAACTTCCAAGGAGACTCTACATGAGACGCTCAGAGAGATAGCAGAGCCACTTAGAAAAAAATGTCTGAAGCCTGAGTAGTAGCACTTCATCCGTTCTGTCAGCCTCACGGGTGGGTGGGTGGGTGGCCAGTAGCAGATTTGATCCCCCTCTGCCTCAGCACAGGAAGAACCAACAGCAGCCTGTATTCAATTGTTCTGGCATATGCACCAGCTTCAAAGCAGACACAAAAGGGGCAGCTGTTCTTATTCACAGCAAGTAAGGAAAACAGTCACTTGCAGAGAGATCTGAGACTTGGCAGTGAGTGGTGAGGCCTACATTGTTCTGGCTTGTCTACATGGAATTCTGAGAGTACTGTCGAAAGTGCAAGCTCTGAGCAACCCAGTAAAAATCTCTGCTGTTCTAAAGGACAGTGGGTTTCTTACAGATAAGTCTCCATGTAAGAAATCATTAATTTCAAAACAATAAAATCATAAAATAGAACCAGAAAATTGGGGCTGCTTATATCATAAATTTTTTTTTTCTTTTGAGGAAAGGCTTATTTCCCTTAGTGATAGAAAGAGGCTTCAACATCTAAATAAAATTTCAAGCATATACTAACCCCATAATATTGTCCATGCTTGTAACCTTTATCTTTAAGGAGACAAGAAAATAACTTTGTCTGTGTAAAATTTTGTGTTATATAAATCTGATGAATATTTTAGATTTCAGAAATACATAGAATAGCAGTTAACAAACAGTCTTAACAATTTGTGCTGGATATTCCTTAATACTGGCTTCTCAAAGTATGGTCCCTGGACTAAGAGCATTAACACAACCTAGGGTCTTGTTAAAAAAATGCAAATTACCAAGTCCTACCCCAACTACTAAATCTAAAACTGTGGAATCCAGCATTCTGTTTTAACAGTCTCTTAGATCATTCTAAATACACAAATAATGCTTGAGAATCAAAATGTTGAAAAATTGTTCCCATCAATTATTATTTTTAATCATTTTGGAAGGAAATTGATAGAAATTTCATAAAATATTTCAATAAACTCACTAAGGGAATCAAGAGTGAAAGATCAATATATTTAACCTTGGTAATTCATTTCTTCTAGTTTAGAGGATGATAATATATCTCTTAGTCTGACACACAAGGTCCCTCATAATGTTTCCCATTTACACCTGTCTTGTTCGTTAGCCAATCAGTCACTTAACTGGTGTTTGACAAATATCCATACTTGGCCTGTGAATTTAGACACATAAAGTAAACAGGGAAAGACAAAATATTATATCACTGCCACAATTCCAGAACTTAAGATCCAACTCCATTTGTGCTATTCCCTGCTCTTCATTGCTTCTGAAATTTGAATCTACTTTATTTCATTCTAAAGCATTTTCTCACTCATCTTTTCTCTATCACACAGATCCCTATAAGATCCAGTTCAAATAAGTCATTTTTTCTAATTTCCTCATGTATGGCTGGTTACTTCATCTAGAGTCTCATAGAAATGAGGTGATTTTTTTCTTTCTTTTTTCCTTTTTTGGCATTTATCATGTGGTGTTGAAAGTTATCTGGTTAAAGGTATAAAATCCACTGGGTTGGTTTTATCTGAATATAAGAGACTGGAAAATTATAAACAGATTCCTAGGATATTTCTCATACGAGACACACATGATTTGAGACCTGAGTAACATAAAAAAGTTCTTCCTATTAGTCCTTGTGGAGAGGTGAATGATTCTACTTTAAACTACAAAGACAGAATAATAATTAGTGATTAAAGGTACATTAAAAGTGAAATGTGATTGCCGAATGTAGTATTTTCTCAATGTTTGAGCTATTTGTCATTGTGAAAGCTGAATACTAAAAGATTGCTAACCATGTACATGAGGGATGGATAGGGATAGGTTGTGTAACCATGCAACGTAGATAGACATAAACTTAGAGTGTTAAAACTAGAAGTGATGTTAGAGATTACCCTGGTCAGTCCACTATGTGAGTAAGATAACTTCAATATAAATTACCAAAAACATTCAAACTAAGGAGCACAAACCCTTAACCATGATATTGAGCGTTATTAGACTTTTGATGGAAGGAACTGGAAACTACTATAAAAGATATACATGAATTGGCGATTTCTTCAAATGATTTCAATAGTCATGGTTATCATAGGTCAATCACGTAGATCCAACTTCAAGTTCTATCTTACCCTGGCTCTCAGGAGTACGTAAAGGCAGAGTTTACTCCTAGCCCAAACTATCACTGAATCATCTTATCTTCCCACAAAGGGGGTTGGTCCCCAGCACAAGTTTTGTAATTGATGAGGTCTGGATGCAAATCAAAGCTCTGAATCTCATCATTTTCCTCATTTGTTAAATAATTGAGAATCTTCTCATCACAGCATTCTCAGCTTTCAGAAAAGGGTTAACAAGGAAGAATTTTGGAAAATGAAATGTATGGAAAGTGATTATCAATGTGCCTAGCAAAGATACAAATGCACAATGAAAAATATACTATTAATTTTATATTATAATTTGTTTTTTTATTCTGATGACTCACTTAGATCAAATTCAGGCTACGAAGGACATGGGGGTTCTTCATTCTAGTCTAGTTACTTATGAATAAAGTAAACCACAACTTAAACAGTAAAGTTTCTTGACTACTATATAACTGCCGCTTAAGTTAGATATTTATTATACTTCAGTGTCTATAACAGTTATATATTGCTCCTTAGTGGATGGCCCAGAAATTTAGCGATTTAATACACATTTATTATCTCAAACTTTCTGTGCAAAAGAACTCCAGGCATAGCTTATCTGAGTTTTTTACTTAACTTTTTCACAAAGTAACAATCAAGGTATGGGCTAGGATTGTAGTATTATCTAAGGACTTGGGGAAGGAAGCACTTTTGAACTCAGTGAATTTGACGACAGAATTTATTTGCATGTGGAGATAGAACTGGGGCCTTCAGTTCTTTGCTGACTGTCCATCTAAAGGTTTCCCCCAGCTCCTAGAGGCTGCCTACAGTTCATTGTCTTGTGGGCAATGAACTTGTGTCTGTTATGGACAAAATGACAGTGTTCCTCAAAATACTTACATTGAACTCCTAGCCGCCAATGTAATAATATTAGGAAGTAGACTCTTGAAAGACTGTTGTGTTATGAATATGTCTAGTTCCCTTAAAGGAAGAGAAGGAGATACTGTGCTAACTCTGCTCTCAGTTATATGCAGATGCTAGGAGGAATTTAGTAGGAGAGAGCCCTCACGAGAACCCAACTAGGCTGCCACCTGATTTAGGAATTCCCGCCTCTAGAACTGTGAGAAATAAATTTCTGTTGTTTATAAGCTACTGGTTTCTGATGCTTTGTTTTGTTCCAGCAACCCAAATAGATTAAGGAACCTCCAAATATAGGCAGTCTAAAATGTAGCAGCTTGCTTCCTGAAAGTTAGCAGCAGCAGAAATTCCTGCAAAACAGGCCTTACAGTTAGTTAGCTAACCAAGCCATACAATCACATACACCCCATTACTTTCCCTGAGTTCTATTGGTTAGAAGCAAGTCAAAGACTGTAGCCATACTCAAAAGCTCTGCAGAAAGTCATGTACTACAGGAGGGAGGCATCATGGGGACCCGCCTACCATCTGCCTGCTGCCAATTTGATAGAACTCCCATTTATTCAATAATCACAGCCCTTCATCACTAATTAGAAATCTTGTCTTGCTTCTTGCAGTCAGTGAACTATTTTTGCTTTAGAAAATAATTTACTAACCAACTTTATCATAGTCAATTTCCTTTAGTTTTGAGTATCCTCTTGAAACAAAATATTTCTTATATCCCAATTTAATTATAGCACTGATTTTTCTGCTATCTTCTGTTTTCCAAGTGTAAACAAAAATAACAATATAACCACGTGTTATGCTTTTATTGCATTCAGTGGTCCCTCAAGTTACCTCTTATAACACAAAACGAGCACAGTCAGAAAATACAATGGATAAAACCACCTCAATAAACTTTACTTCTATCTACAATTACATTTTAGTAGTCAAGGCATTTTACCTTTTTGAGTTGTGGTTTGCTTTATCCAGAAGGTAAAGTAACTAAACTAGACTAAAGAATTCCCATGTCCTTCGTAGCCTGAATTTGATCTAAGTGAGTAATCAAAATAAAAAAAACAAATTATAATATAAAATTAATAAAATATTTTTTCACTGTGCATTTGTATCTTTCTTAGGCACAACGATAATCACTTTCCATACATTTCATTTCATTTTCCAAAATTCTACCTTGTCAACCCTTTTCTGAAAGCTGAAAATGCTCTGATGAGAAGATTCTCAATTATTTAACTTATGAGGAAAACTGGTGAGAGTCAGAGCTTTGATTTGCATCCATACTTGACAGATTACAAAATCTGTACTGTGGACAATCCAATTCGTGGAAAGATATGATTCAATGATTGTTTGGGCTAGAAACATGCTGTTTTTAAGTTTGAATCTATTATCTTGAACCATTTTTTTCCTCAATTCTTCAGACCTTTTTCATTGTTAGCATAATTTTGTCCTGTTTTCCTTATACCTTTTTGCTACATTTGAGCTCCTCCTAAATATCTTCATCTATACATCTTAGGTTGAGCCTCCCTCCTCCCAGCAGCTACCATGTGTTACATAACATCTTTAGCATATGTTATGTATTATGTTATTTCTACTAATATTGTAAAGAACTAGGCGCAGAGTTGCGAGAAAGGATGAACAAGATAGACTGACAGTCAAAGACTGCTAGTTATTGGAAGCATGGCTGGTAGCAACTGTAAGGTAGATTGCTAGGTGTTTTATAGGTTGTAGGCAAGGGGGGAAAAGGTGGCCAAGAGAATGTTTTATGACTAATTAACTAGGGAAGACAAATGGCTAGGGTAAAATAAATTGGATAAAACATTATTAGTTTTTGTGAGCTAATGGCAAGCATGAGATTAACCCAATACATTTGTTGGTAACTCTAAAGGAATGTTCCTTAAGGTAAACATTGGAGGATGGAGAAGCTGCTCTTTACTCTCCAGACATTTATTATGCCAGGCCTGTCGTTGGTGTTTTGAAGCCAGATAAGATAAGTGAAATGAAGTTTTCCTCATTTCACAGCATGAGCCTAGTTTGGTTTTAGCTGGCAGCCTCTGACATGTATAAATTGAACTCCTTCCTATGAGAAGTCTTGTTTCAATGTAGGAGTTAAGGAACCAGGTTCAAATCTGTTCCTGATATTTAGTGATACCCACTGATGTACACTATATAACCTGAACATATCTATGGAGTCATTCTTAAAAAACTATCCATTTGCCCACAAAGAACTCACACAATTTACCAAAAACAAAGCATAAAGCACAGTCAAAAAATGGGGAGAAGAACTAAAAAGACACTTCTCCAAAGAGGAAATACAGATGGCCAGTAGGTATATGGAAAATTGTTCCCCATCACTAATAATTGGAAATGCAAATCAAAACCACACTGACATACCATCTTGCACCAGTAAGAATGGCCCATATAAAAAACAAACAAAAAAATGGGCAACAACAATATCCATTGGCATGGAAATGTAGAAAAAGAAACACTCTTACAATGCTGGTGGGTGTGCAAACTGGTCCAGCCACGAAAAAAGACTGTGTGGAGGACCCCTCAACCAACTAAAAGTGAAACTACCATTTGACTCAGCAATCCCACTACTGGAAAATTACCCAAATGACACAAAAACACTCATCCATAAGGACACCTGTACTTGCATGTTTATTGCAGCACTATTTACAATAGCCAAGATATGGAAACAACCCAAATGCCCCAAAACAGATGAATAGTTGAAAAGTTGTGGTATATTTACACAATGGAATATTATGTATCAATCAAAGAAGACAAACGTCATTTGCAGCAACATGGATGGAGGTAGAGGGAATCATGTTATTGGAAATAAAACAGAAAGAAAAAGAGAGGTATGGGATGGGCTCACTTTTCTGAGGGATATAAAAACAAACAAACAAACAAATGCTTAAGAAAATTGAAAATTGCCAACAGAACTAAAGCATAGAACAAGAAAGGGAGAGGAGGAAGAGAATGGGGGTGGAGGACACAAAACACTAAGATGGTGAAAGGGTGGTAAGGTTATGAGAGAGGGGTAGACAATGATGCTCTATATATAGAGAGAGAGATATGTATATAGATATATAAGTGCAAACAATAAAAAGTAAATAAAAAGGAAAAGTATCCATTTGGAAATTTTCAAAATCAGGACAGCATCTTTTTGCATACAAATTCATAGTTCTTGAGTTTAAGACAAATATGATGATAAGTACTATTATACAAAAAATCCTTATTCAACATGATAGGCAATATTATTTTTAAAATCCAGATAAACAGGATAATACTGATAAGAATCTCTTAACCCACCCTGGGGTGATTAGAAAAGCAGGTACAAGTGAAGTGCTCTTCACTCAGACTTGAAAAATGGGAAGGAATTAAAGGGGCAGGTGAAGGGGAGAAGAAAGGTGTGCCAAGGGACGCCATGAAAGTCCAGACATGCTGGCTGTGGACATACAAGCATATAGTTCCTTATAACCCCCACTAATTATACTATCAGTCTCTGGAACCATGGGAAAAGAACACACTAAGAATCCAAGGAGAATAAAGAAATAAACTCCCCTGAGTCTAATCTCCTTCAATTCTATGTACTTGCTTGTAAATTATAAGAAGTCACATTTTTAAACAATTTTTAAAACAGCTTAAAAAAATAACAGATACGATTGTCATAAAATCTGTAACCCAAAATAATTACTGTAAATCTTCTTCTAATAGCATTCCCTCAAGTATTTTAGGCATTTGCTTAAAAGCACTTCTATTTGTATATAGGATCACTTAATATATGGTGTATATTAAACAAACATTTGTGTGTGTGTGTATATATCTTTCCTGTGTGTGTGTGTGTGTGTGTGTGTATATATATATATATATATATATATATATATATATATATATCTTTCCTGAGCATTACCTTCACAAAAAATAATGGAGTATTCTGCACCCTGACATCCACAATTCTGCTTTCCTGGCACATATAGTAGGAATAGCTACTATTCCTATATTAGGAATAGAAGCTGAGGCTCACTGATGAAGTTGTTTTAATGAAACCATCGTAGCCAGGCATTCTGCAAAGCAGTATTCATCTGTCCATTAGATACATTAAATACATTCCTTATCTCTCTCAACTCTGCATAAATTGCAGAGGCAGTGTTATTTACCAATGGAACCAGCAGCATTAAATTAGCAACGGCTGATGACTAGACTTTTGCCCAGTGAACTTGATGTTCGCCAGTTGAATCTGTTTATTGTTGCTGTTCCTGCTTTGGAACATGACTTCCCTAGAAAGCATTTCTTCATTCAGCTTCTGTGCTGGAAACAGACAACAGCTTGAAGCTAGCAGCTGCTCTTGAACGAAGCAGGTAGAAAGACAAGAAAGACTGCTGAATCCATAACAATAACCACATCATGACATAATTACAGTAAATCTCCAGAGTGACCTGCACACATTCAATGCCATATGGTTATTTTTGGTACTGGAAATGTGTGGCTAGGAACCACTTCCCACTGAATTCTTACTAGCATGAAATAGATTTTTTTTAATCCAGAAAATTAACAATAATATTATTGATTGAAGATTATATTTGTAGTCAGCTAAAGGTACCAGTGGATTTAATGAAAATAATTATTTTACCTGAAATATATGAAGAAATATTAAAGTTCTGTTTTCTGTCTGTTTTTTGTTTTTGAGGAATTTATTTCTATTTTTCTTTTGTTTTTACTTTCGCAGTATACTTTTTAAGCTGCTCTTCCTTGCCCTTCTACTTTGTGGACGGTGTTTTTTCAGTGGTGTATGGAAGAACTGTTCTCTCTTTCTCCTAACGTCTTTATTTGAATTCGATCAGTTTAATAGGATTTACTACTACTGTAGCCTACACAGGAAAAAAACAGATTGTCAATATGGGCAATGCCTTGCAGTCTGTCAAGAATTAAAAAACTTCCCTTTCAGCCTCTGCTTCTGAAAACAATTTATTCCACAGAAGCTTCAGTCTCATGCATATGTCAGAGAAGTGGTCCAGCTCTAAGCCCCAACCTTCTAAACTTACTGAGAACTGGTGTTACCTGGGCAATGGAATGAGTTTCAGATAAATAGAAACATTCTATCACTGTCTTGCAAATATTTCTCAAGTGTATCCCATGTCAATCCCACTTTCATGAGCTTTAAGAGTCAAATATTACTCTGTGCATTCCTGAAGTCCAGTACCCCATCTTGATAGCAGTGGTCTGAACAACCAAATCCTAGATTATATCTATCCTAAACTCTGAGTCTAGAGAACTCTGGGTAACCTGTTGCGCCTGGGGAGTCATTTGTTTCCAGAACTATGATGCATCAAAAAGCATTACATTTTTGAATCACTAGAAGAAAGAGAAAATGGAAGGCTATTTTGCTAATGTGGGAGGTCTCAAAAAACAGCTAGGTTCTTAGAGGGAGGGCAGTCAGTACATATTAGTTTCACTGCAGTGTTTTGCTCAGCCCTGTGTCCTAGCCATGAGCAGTCACCAGTGTCCTGGGGGCTGACCTTGGAAATATATCCCAGTTTTGCTATCTTCTGGAGCAGATAATGGTAGTTCCTTCTCCTTATGCATAGTATTATACTACAGTATAATAGGTCTTATCTGTGACCTTGTTATAGGAACACAGAAATTTCCAGAAACAAACATATAACTCTCTGGGTCACCTTAACAAGTTAAATTACTGAAACCACAGCTACTTTCAGATCCTTTCTTGAGATTCCAAGCAAGTGATACATTGTCTCATGAACCAAATTGTATATATGTACAGAAAAGTAAAAGGATCTCGGTTATGCAGAAAAATAGCTAGCAGTAGCTGTATAGGCCAAGAAGATTGAAATAAAACAATTTAGGGAACTTGTTAAACAGCTGGCAGAGCCAGGACTTATTTAGGCCACTGGTATTTCTTTGTCACTTTTATGAATGTGGGTTTCCAACAAGCTCACTAGGGAGTTAGGAAGTAAGTACCTCAGTAAGCAAAGAAGGCTAGACAAATGGAATCTCTTCTATTGACTCACTTTTCTATTGACTCATAACCTTTGGTGAGTTATTTTCACATCACCTCTGTCACCTCCATTAGAAACTAGAAATTATATTAATTGGATTTCTCCTGGGATTTTCTCATGTTTTGTAAAACTTTTTGAAATTAGAGTGCAGTGTAATCACTGAAAGTATAATAGCTAGAATATATAACCTGAGCTTCTACAGAATCCCTACGCCTTCAAGTGGCCAAAATAAGTCTACTAGGATTTCAGATTGCAAAAGTAATTCATCAAAGGCAAGTACTTATGAGAACAATAGTGTCAGAATAAGGTGAATAAGGTGTGAGAAACAGAAAAGTAAGGAAAAATATTTCACCTTGCTAAATTTAATTAGCTTAATTAAATGATGGTATTTCTGTAGTACCTGGTTATTCAATAGATTTTTAGATGAGTGGCTCATTAACTATCTAATACCAAACCGATGTCTTGAGTTTTTAGTTCATAATTTCTTCCATAATATGAAATACTTGTTTTTTCTATTGCAGCTTTAAGTACACTTATGTGTCTTTATTATACTGGAGCGCTCCTAAATGATAAGCATTATGACACCTTAATACTTACTGTACATAAGCAATGCTTTCATGAACTTCAAACTAATGCAGGATTTTTAGGTCTGCAAAAGTAAATGGAGCTTAACCAGCCTTTGTTATTGATAGCACTTAAAGCCAACTTTTCCTACTATATTACCTCCCCCCACACACACACAAATTACTAAATTTTGTTGCCTTTACAAAACATAGAGCTAATGATATTTCTATTGTTTACCAACAGAGATCAGTAAAAAGTTATTTTCTAAGGTACTTCCTGCTGGAACAACCCAAGCCTTCATTTAGACTTGTCCTTAAAAATTTCTATACTTCACACAGCAGCAGCATATCGACTTGTAATCCATCTCTGGCAGCTGGTCCATCTAAATGAGCCAGAGATGATATGTGTGTGTCCTATACTCAGAAGTCTTAGTTTGGTAGAGTTGTGCCATTTCTGACTTGATTAAAAGTTCACCTGTGACCAAGCGGGTGATGAAACACAGAGAGCATGCACAGAGACAGATGGATGAAGACTGGCATAATTGTGGTTTTACTTGATTATCATTTTCACAGGCTCCAGGTGAGTTCTATATTTTTATAGCTTCACTCATCTCAGAAAGTCCCAGTGGGCCTCAAAACAGAAGAGGGATGCATCCTGGTTTTGTCTAGGTTCATGTGCACTGTGGGCACTTCAGAGAGTTGTGCAATGAAAAAGCAATTAGCTTCTTGAGTCTAGGGTGCCATTTAGAATATCTAAGTTACTATGCTTCATCATAAAATTGACCTTTTTAATTTTTTATGTTGGAAATTTTCACTAAAAGTGTTAGCATTAAGAAAGTACAGCTCCAGGGGAAAATATGAAAGGCATGGGAGGGAATCATGAAAATCTGTGCTAACCTGAAGGAAAGTTGAAATCAGCTCCACATGAATATAATAAATACCATGTCATGACGTATCCAGTGCTTAATTTTTAAATAATTGGAATCATTAAGTAACATAACAATGGCAGAGCAGACATAGCAATACCAGAACTTGTGAGAAGTAGGCAGGCAGTCTATCTTAGATTTACAGCCAATTTACAATCATGCAGAATAATTGCTTTGCTCTCTAGAAAAGAGGTTCTTTTCTCATTACTTTTGACTGTCATTCCTCGCTGTAATCATCTTAATGTGATCATAATTTATGTACTATATTTTTCAAAGCTGTATCAGATTTGCCATTTTAATTTCCCTGTCCAACTGCACTGTTTCAGTGGGCAGCGGGCAAGGGTGGGGAGTAGTTATTGTCAATTAAAAAATAGGGAAGAAATTTATTTAGCAACAGGAGAATGGCCACAGGTCACCAGAGTCACCTTTGCCAGCCACAGCTCTGTCCTGCCAGTAATAACACATAGTGTGTTCATTTAACTCTTCTGCCCATTTTTTGATTAGATTTTTTTTTTCTTCTTGTGTGCTCACTTTGCACTAGTTACTGTTAACCATCTACCTGCCTTTCCTTTTAGAGTACTATGTAAAGGGGAGTGCTGGAGACTTGGTTCTAGTGCTAACAGCTTCAGTTATTAACTATGAACCTTGGTCAAGTTTTTTTTTTTTTAACCCATTCAACTTCTCCCACTGTAAAATGGAAAGGCAATCTAGGTAGTTAAGATTGACATTTAGTAACTTAAAGCAACAACTCATTATCTCTTTGGGATAACCTGTATGTAGGTTAGCTTGACTCAGCGAGGTGCTATGGCTGGGGAGGTCGGTCAGATGGTGAGCCTGGAGCTGAAGTCATCTGGCCTAGGCACCGAGATGGCTCATTCACATTGGTGGCAGTCGATGGTAGCTGCTGCTGGGAACTCAGAAGGGAGGGGAGCCACTGTGTCTACCCTTAGCCTCTCCTTGTACATTGGACTTCTTAGTGTAGCATGGCAGCTTAGTTAGAAGGTAGAGAGTATTCCAGAAGAATGATTTCTGAGATACTCAAGAGTTAAAAATCAAGGATTTTATGACCTAGACTTGAGAGTCCCAGATTCGTGGAGTGTGTAGTTAGATGCCACATCTTGATGGAGGAAGTGGGAAGACCACATTGCAGAGGAGCATGTAGGATGGGAGAGTCATCGCAACACATGTGGGAAAAGAAACCTAACATAGGTCAGCAATTTCAGTATTTACTTCACAAGGTTGAGGGGAGGTTTTACCAGAAATAGCACCTGGCATATCTCAAGTCCTCAAAAAAATGGTAGGTATTAAAATTTCCATCCAGCATCTGAAATAATAGTCTTTTATGTTTCAATCTTTTTATCATCACTACAATTTCTCTGACGATTTTTTTCAACATTCCAAAATGAAGATTTTCAACTTGTACTTTCATTTGCAGAAGAGGGAAAGAAGCATTTATCCATAATTCAAGTTTTTTTTATGTATTTCACAATTGATAAGTTATGGGAATTTGTTCTTTTTGGGAGCAGTTTTCCATATTGCTGAATTCATATATATTCCTTCTGTGCCCTTTTGCAAATATTTCACTTCTTCTACCTGTGAGGATTGGTTATGACATTTGGGACCTCTGGTCTAAAACAGGTCAGTGGTATATAAAATCTTACATAAGTAATGAAAGGAAAAGCATACTTTCAACTATTAAAAATAGCTCTCATATCAAAGCATAGTATTTTTATCATGAACTTCACATTGCTGGAAAAAAATTCTACGTATAAAATTTTATTTTTATAATCAAAAATGTTGCAAAAAGTACTATCAACATAGTCAATAAAGTAGTTTTATTGGTAGTATATCTTTAAAATGGAGGAAAATTAAACCATTTTCCTTGCATGCTACTAGTTAAGTAAGTTAGACTAACAGAATTCTTTGCTCATAGCAAATACAAAAAAGGAAAATGTGTTTATAAAAATGATTCATAGATATATTTTTAATTTCACATTTTGATGACTTCTAACATGTTTTAATAATACTCAGAATTAACCTATTTTTACCCTTTAAGTGAACAACTCTAATCATTGTTCTACAGATGAACATTATGGGAATTAGATGAAAAATCAGGTAAAATCATGAAAATCACAAGGGAAAATAACCCATGCAATTAAATATTTTAATAGGATCTCACCAAGATGTGGGAAAGAACATTTAAAAATATACTTCCCTCTGAATTGATTAGTATTACTTTTGTTCACTCAGAAGCTGGTTAATAAAAACTCATGGTGTTGAGTTACATCAGTAGCTCTTTGCCAAAAAAAAAAAAAGGTTCATCATAATTGAAAAATTAAATAATAGTCACAAGGAAGAGGTCAGAAACATGGTAGTGTCATTTTGTTTGTTTGTTTTTTGAATTTCAGATAACTGATGTGGATCTCAGTTTGCAAGTGCATGACACAATTTTATTTTTACCAGCCTTCTTCAAAGATGAATAAATAATTAAGTTAAATGAAAGAATTCCTTATTGACCAAAATTATCAAAGTGTATCTCCCCAAAGCAATTACAAATCAACTTAATGACATTTACCTAAAGACTGTTTTAAAGGCATTTAGAGCAAGTGAAATATAAAATATCTGGCAGAAACTAAACCAAGAGGAGAAATGCACCAAGAAAAACCTGAGTGTTCTAACACAAAAAATTATTTTCTGCCCTCAGACAATAGGCTAGTAGGGTGCTTTATTTGAAGTCCAAGAAAAGGAAATTCTAGGTTATTCCTGGCATTTCATTCCTGATATGGAAATATAGAAATTAGAACATAGAGATGACCAGCAAACACATGAAAAATGATTAGCATCCCTTACCATCAGGGAAATGCAAATAAAATCTATAATGAAAGTGTCACATTTGTGAGAATGGTTCATATCAAAAAGACAAGAAACAACAAGTGTTGGCAAAGATGTGGAGAAAAAGACATGTATGCTGTTAGTGGGAATGTAGATTGATTCTGCCCTTATGGAGAACAATTAGAGGTTTTGAAAAATATGAAAAACAGGTCTACCATATGACCCATAATTCCCACTACCCAAGGAATGCAAAAACACTAATTCAAAGGGATGTATGCACATCTGCGTCCATGCACCACTATTTGCAATAGCTAGATTATAGAAACAACTCAGTTACCCAAAGACAATGAATGGGTTAGGAAGATAAGTCATGTATACACAGTGGGGTACTGTTCAGCTATAAAAGAATAAATAAATTCTTACCTTTTGTGACAACATGGATGGAACTGGAAAGATTTATACTAAGAAAATGCCAGGAAAAAGATATATGCCAGGTGGTGTCACTGTATATGGAATTATGAAGAAACTAAACTAGGGATCAGATAAAGCGAAACCAATAACAAACCTTAGAAATCTGACTATAGGGGCTGTGGAGGGGGACAATAACAAAGAGTAAAGTGGCAAGGGGGCAGAGTGGACTGTGGTGAAGGATTGTGTGTCCCTTTAGGGGGTGTGGTGACAATATATATCTGAAGGGTGTGAGCCTATTCCTCTAAATCATATACGGTGTGGTAAACCAGTGTCACTTCAATGAAAAAAAGAATAACAAATAAAAAGCAAATTTTTAGAATTTTGAAATTATGGAAAATAAACCCTGTATAGTTTTCAGAATTATATTTTTGCTCATGAAATGCTTTCATCTAAAAATTTTAGCACAATAAAAAACCTGGCTGATAAAATTAATGATATATTCATAGACAGTTACATGGGTAAGTTTTTGTATAAAACTATGTTTTGTTTGTTTGATGAACTCTTAAACTGTAACTATGAGTATGAGCATAATCTTATAAAGATTTTCTTTGCGCTCCTCCACTCAAACACCTACCCATATGAATTTTTATAAGTTTATATATATATATGCATATACTCATTTATTGTTATGGTAAACTGTGTAAAGTACTGTTATGAGATCTATTTTATAGAAAAATAAAGTGAGAAATATAAATGGTATGTAGTTATCTAAGAACATAGTCATGAACTTTGCTGTATAATCTTATTTTAAAAATTATCTGCTTTACGCATAGTTTTACATATTTACAATTTACATATTACATATTTTATTCTGTCCCATTCATCTTAACTTTTTTTTAATTGAGGTAATATTGATTTGCAGCATTGTGCATGATTCAAGAGATTAGGTTCACAGCTATTCAAATGTATACCATATCATACTTGTACCCAAGACACTCATAGTCCTTCACCATAGGCCATGGGGACCCACCCCAAGTGCTCTCACCTGCTACTCTCCCTCTCTAGTAGCCTCAGTTCTGCAGTTATATTTCTACAGATTGTTTTGAATTACAAGGAACAGCAAATAGTTCAAGCAGATGAGTTTTAGATATAATAGTGAAAAATAACTCAGAAGATTAGGTATGCATGTGTTTGTGATTCGTTCTCATTCTACTAAAAATGTGGGATAATTTTGTAAAAATTAAATAGCACAACATACAGTACAGTTTAAAAATAAACTAAAGGAAACAGATAAATTAAATACAAGCAGTTGACTAAAATCAACCACATATAGCACTTATTTAATCCCATATAGGGTGGGCAGAAGGGAGAGATATGATAATAGAGTTAAATAAAATGTTCTTTTTCTAATCAGTACTAACCTCTAGTCAAGCAACATAACATATGTTGTTCTGGATGTCATCACCAAAATTTGAGTCTTCACATTTTTTATATTAGAAAGCTACCAGTTATGAGGATCAATCATTTAGCTTTTTGTATCAATCAGCATTATTGCTTAGCAATACTATATTTAAATAAAGAGATTGCAAAGGTTTAGGGTACTTGGGGATTAGCTCTTCCCCTTCATTCTATATTGGCTGCAGATCTGTACTAACCTCTGGAAATAAAGTCGGAACCCCAATATGGGCAGTATTAAAATTTAGGCACTGATGCCATTAGCTGTGTCTGAAAAACACAGAGGTGAAAGAGGCCTTTACTTTGTTGCAAATGCTAGATAAGGAAGAGAAAATGTATCACCTAGAAAGTGTGTAGAGGGAAACTGGAGTCTTTAACTTCAGGAGAAAAAGAAAAAACAAAGAAATAAAAAGGAAAGGAGCAGAGACTTGACAGAGAGACTTTTGGGGAGAGAAGAGACATAAGAATGACAGGCGGGTATAGAGTAGCCCAAGTGAACAGTCTGGGCAGAAGCCCACTAGAGGAGTGAGCTGGTGGTGGAAAGGAGCCATGGTGGCCTGCAGAAATGTAGCCAGTGAGGGGAATTTGACACCACAGCAAGATGGCATAGTGAGCTGGTACCCGGAGATGACCAGGGATTTGGAAAGCTGATTTGTGTATCGGAAGTGGTGGGAAAAGTTTACAGAGCCTTGGAGAAGTGGAGCAGCTCGGAACACTGGAGAAGAAGCAAAGAGAAGACCCTTGAGACCGACTGGAGTTGGCAGAGTACCTACCTCTCAGGTTTGGAGGGGCAAAGGGGCATCATCTTGGACATGTGTTTGGCACTTTTGGCCTAAATTTTGATTGGGGCAAGATAATCGGCCACTTGTGGCTTTAAGGGCTTTTGTTTTCCCTATTGGATTCCCTTGTTAATAAACCCTGTTGTTAAACTGTGTCTGACTGGCAACTGCTACCCATGGGTGGTACAAACCAGAGGGAACCTGAGTGGCAGAAGTTGCATTTTAAATATGACTTCTGCCCCTTTTGCACTGGATTTCAGCAATATAGTGTGAACACAAAGGAGAGTTCTGCAGACTTATGAAGCTTGGATACCAATCTAAGTTGTCCACTGATATCTTTAAAATACTCCTTCTTATACTCATAGAATAAGTTAAAAATAGATCGTTTAACTGACAGCAATGTTATTATTGTTATTATTATTTTATTTATTATTGTTTTTATTATTTTTCTATTGTTTTTATTATTTATTTTATTTATTGCTATTGTTATTTATATAGAGAAAGCCCTATATATTGTGTGTAGATGATGAAAAAGCATAAACTATCAAAATCAGACACATAAAGCCTTCTGAACTGCTTTAGAATTCTTTTTGCATATTCATTATTTTCTATATTCATAAACATAGGTTTTGAACTTCATGAAAATATTCATCTTATAAATAATAGATATGAAAGTTCAACTTTTGGGGGTGTGACATATTTGCACTTATATGTACAAGGACAAACAACAAAAGACCGTTCTTGAGGACTTGAATGATTAGTAAACATTGTGAATTATCTTCATGAATCTCCTATCTGGCTAACATAAACAGCTTACTCTTGCCAGCATTGTTTTCATTTTCTTTCACAGTGGGGCTTCTTTAGATACATTACAGAGTTTAAATAAGGTGTCAGAAAAAGGCAATTTGTAGCCAAAAAAATGTGGAGGAGGGGAAATAAAAAAACAGGCTCATGATGTTTCTTTCCAACTTCCATTATTTATCACACTCCTGGTATGTCTTCCTTGATGTGAAGACTGTCCTTTTCCTGTTAAATCAGCAATGCTTATTAGCTTTCTGGGAGCAGCACACTGTAAAATTTCAAAAGCTAACCTGACAGTGCAAAAGCCCTGCCACTGGTCATTACATTTCAGCGCCCCAAACACAGTCAGTCTCTTTACCCATTTAAAATGCAAACATGGTTTTGAAAATAGAGGAAGATTATTTCTGTGTTACGGGGGATACATATATGGTTTCCTAAAGTGAAATGTGGCTCACTGCTTTACTCACATAACACTTTTATTTAAAAATGAATTAAAAATAAGCTCTGTGGGCTTAGAAGTCATTCTGAGCTCAGATGCCAGAGTAAATGTTGCAAGCATGAAAAAGGCATTACTACTGGTTTCCCTCATTCTACTGGGTGTATTTAAATTCAAATTCAGCCCGTTCTGTGTCTGTCAGGAAAGTCATAAACCTTTCACAAATGTATTGTCACCAAAAGACAAAAATTGCAATCTGGAACAAGCCAGTGATCCTTCAAGACTGCCTTTGACAGATTTACTGTGGGACTCTTCAAAGATAAAGATAATATATTCTGCAAAATGAGAGCAATTGAGAAAAGAAGACAAAAACAATTACTGTGTGAAAAAATTTCCTTCAGGCCTCAAAAAAAAAAAAAAAAAAAGGCAACATAATATTTGATCCATGAGTCCTGTTTACTCCTTGCCATCCTCCCCTTACTTAGGCAACTTTAAAAGATGTTTACTTATGATGACTTTGTATAGCAGAAAACTCTGTTATGCTTTTTTTCAATCCACATATTTCCTTGATTTTCAAGTGGTGCTTTAATAATTACATTAATTCATGCATTCAACTGTACCTAAATCTGTGTAAGCAAGAGAAAGAAAAAAAAATCTGTAAGATTGTACAAACTGAAGACTGGAAGCTCTGACAACTTTTAGAAAATGATTATTAGTCCCAGGCACAAGTCATGGGCCATAGTGCCTTTAACTGAGGAGTACGAAATGACACTGTACTTACTCGCATGCCTGTGGTAGATGAGGTATCTTGCCAGAATACAAATGTGAAACAGAACTGAAATCCTACCAAAAATTGCAATCCACTAGCAGATATTTACATCACCTAGTTTGTGGGTAAGCCTAGAATATATATCTAGCAGATGCAGTGTCATATAGAAAAGAAAAAAAAAATGGAGCACATAATATATAATTTTTACCTCTACCATTTTAAAGCAATGTCTCTGGACCAAAAAAAAAAAAAAAATTCATGTTAAGATAAATCATCACATTAGAAAGAGGTATTTGTTTTTCTGGGTGATGACTTCAGATACCTAAATGGAGTGTCCTGGAAACATTTGGATAAATCGCAATTGATTCACAAATATGGGTCACTATGATGATAAGAATAATGCCCTAAGAAGATGCTCATAAAAGCATCAGAGAATTTAAGAAACATGAAACACTAGTCTGACATAAAGCCAATAAGAAATGTGTCAGAAATTCAAGCATTAAAAATTGACATATTGACCCAAACATTTACTGAAATAATCTTGTATAACAGACACCGTGTTCAAAACTTCCTGGAAAAAAATCAAGAAGACTGTAGAAAGAGGAAATAAAGAATACTTGTCACAATAATGTGACAAGATATCCATATTCTCGTTAGTAGAAATCAAATAAACAATATAAGTTGAAATTTGAATACAGAGTTGTAAATATAGTCCTGTAAGTACCTGTTAAGACTGACCAAAATAATTTAAGACTAGTGAGTGACAATTGAAGGTTATCATCTTCCTCCAAAACATTTTAATGGATTTTTTAACAGTGTATGTCACAAATATAGATATACTATAATGGAAAATCAAAAACCAGAATACTCTGAGATCAAACTAATGAATGACAACTGATTGGGAACAAGAAAAAGAGCAAGAATGAGAGAGAGAATTGATCCTACAATGGAAATATGCTTCAAACCTCTTGGTTAGATTCTCCTTATATTAGATATGGTCAAAATACCTTAATTCTGACTACCTAGTTATCTGTTTACCTACTGTGATTTGCATCCTGATTGAACTAGGACATCTAATGAATTCTCTATTTACCTTCCTGATTTTACCTGTTAGCAGGAAAAGGAAGTAAACTTTGGAGAAAATGTGCTCTCACTGAAGAACCCAGGAGTCCCCCACAGGGACTATTTGTGGCATTTGAGACTATGACAATAATGGTTCATAAAACACATTCATAACTTCCTGAGGGTAGGAATCAATTTTTGTTTTTGGTGTAGTCTAGTATTTAATACCTAGTAGACATTTGAATTGAATTAAATGAATTAAATGTTTGAATTGAATTAAATGATAATTTATAAATATAAGCTCCTCAAGAATTCTCTAAACATCTCACAATGTTTTCACTTCATCATCACAAGCCAGGTAAATTTTTGCCTTTATATCACTGATGAAAAACAGGTTTGAGCAAGTTGACCAAGGTCAGCTCTAATAAATAGGCATGTTCTAAATCAATTGCAAAGCTGTCTGCTTCAAAAGCTTAAGCTCTTGCCCACTGTTATTATATTCTTATATGAAAATGAGCAACATTTTGTCCTAAAACCTGATTCTGTGGCAGCCAAGACAATTTTCTTTCTTCCATGGGGATCCTAAGAAAAAAGAGTGAATGGCAGGAAGTCCAGGAAATTCTATGCAAAAAAAAAATGAATATGCTGATAGATTTAGACATGTTCAGACTAAAGGAGTTCAGATGCTGGAATAAGGGATAATGGAGTTGATGCTGGAATAAGGGATAATGGAAGCAGGTAGAAAAAGATTGATATAATTAATATCAAAGATCATCAATGCAGTCATGTGGCTAACACATCAACACACCACCAGATCTTACTGACCTGGGATATAATGAGTGCTCAACTGAAGAAAAAAAAAAAAAAAACTAGTAAAATGTCTGAGCTTATTACAGAAATTTTTCTTTTTTTTTTAATACTTAGTTCTTACATTTTGAAATCAGAAAGCATGAGTCTTTTTACTTTGCTCTTTTTCAAGATAGTTTTGACTATTCTGGGACCCTGAAAATTCTATGTGAATTTTAGTATCAAACTGTCAGGTTCTACAAAGGATCCCTCATAGGGATTAAATCTAAAGACAGACTTAAGGAGGTTTTTCATCCTAAAAATTTTATGTCCTTCATGATCCTAAGGTTCTTTCCAATAGCTTAGGTCTCCTTTAATTTTTTTCAGCGATGTTTTATAAAACTGGGAATCTTTTTAACTTGTTCCTAAATGTTTTAATCTTAGATGGTATTGTAATATAATTATTTTATTAATTTCATTTTTGTATTATTCATTAAAAATATGTAGAAATACAACTAATATTTGCATATTTATCTTGCTGATCTTCCTTTCCAATCTGGATGCCATGTTTTGTTTTTGTTGTTTGTTTGTTTTGTTTTGTTTTTCGTAATCCTAATTGCTATGGTTAGACTCCCAGAATGATGTCAAATAGGGAAGGAATATAGTGCTCCTAAAACAAAATAACTACATCTACCTATAAAACAATAACAATTAGGTAGTGAAAAAGTGCATTAGGTCTTTTTTGTTTCTATTTTTTTAAATTATTGAAGTAATATCACATCATAATATAATATAAAATTTCAGATGTGCATCGTTAAAAAATCAGCATCTAATGTACACATTAATTTTACCTCTAAAAGCCCAATTCTATCCTTGCTCATACAATTAATCTTTGACCTGAGTGACTCAACCCCCTCCTACTGTGGAAACCACTAATTAGTCTTATAGTCTAAAAATCTGTTTTTGTTTTATTTGATTCACCTACTAGTTTGACTTCTCTCTAAATCACGAGTGAAATCACACAGCATTTCTCTTCCTCCATCTGATTTGTTTCACTAAGCAAAATACCCTTTAAGTCCATTTTATCATAAAAGACAGACTTTTCATCTTTTTACATAGCTGAGTAGAATTCTATTGTGTATATAGCATATCTTCCCTATCTAATCATCTGGCACTTAGATTGTTTATAACTGTTGGCTATTGTGAATAATGATGTGATGAGGATGGAGATACATTTATTTCTTTGAATTGGTATTTTCCAATTCCTTGCTAAAAACCCAGAGTAAGGTAGCTGGACGATACATAATTCCTAGTTTTAATTTTTTGAGGAATCTTTACACTGCTTTCCATAATGGTAGCATCAGTTGACAATCCCCCCCCCCCCAAAAAAAAAAGCTTAGGTCTTAAGTTATTGTGATTGAAGGTTTTTTTGTTTCTGTTGTTTCAGTTACTCTCAGCATATCTGACTGTCTCTTAAAGAAAACAAAAATGGTAACTATGTAAGGAGGAAAAAAATAATATGAGAATGGTGACATTAACATTTAAACTGGCAACCTAAATGTCCCAAATCAGATGACTGGATTTTTTAAATGTGGTATATTAGCCCAATGTAAAGAAACAATGGAGGTAGTTAGAGCTAAATATATAGTTGGAATATTGTAGAGTCCATGTTTTAGGTAAAAATCCCAGAAAATGAAGATGTCTTCAAAAATGGACATATAGAAGAAATTTTAGAATTTTCATGCATGCTAAATGATATCCTTGAGCAGAGTAAACTCGGGAGATTAGAAGAGCTGTCTTCAAATACTAAGAAGCCTGTCACCTAGAAAAGGTGCAAGATTTTTCTTTGAGTAGTTGTAACTACTCCTACTCCTGTAGGAGTAGGAGGTAAAATTTTACACTAGATAAGAAATAATTCTGATACTCAAAACCATTCCAAAATGGCACAGATATGAGTACTCCAGCAACGTAAGAACTCAGATGTCTGATCACCACTTGTCAGAGGTATGACTAGGAGACTGGGTATACGTGACCTTGAGTAGTTTATATCTCCTAGAAGCCTGGTTTGCTCATCAAGAAAGTTTAAAATTGATTAGGACAAGGTTTAGTCATTCCTGAACCCAACTGCTTTGTCCTCCAGATGTTCTCCTGAGCACGCCCTCTATGTCACTGTAATTTCTTGTCCTGAAGAATGTATACCTGATCCTGACATGTTTCCAGCCCTTTTTTGTGGCTGCTTCTTGAACCTCTGTTATCGATTTAGTGACTCTTAAGTTCAAGAGACTGAGATGTAATCTATAGAACCACTGAAACTGAGGGATCTCAATGAAGCAGAAGTCTCTTGATTTCCGTTATAAAACAGACCACAGCTATGAATCAAGCTATAAGTTCAGTCGTGAGTTATTCAATCAGAGGTAGCTATTTGATTGATAAATCAATTTGCAGGAATATATTAAGTGATTAATGAATCTGTCATATCAACTAGGACACTTGCTAATTGTTTTCAAGGTTCCAATAAACGTGCCAGCAATTAATCGCACCTGCTGTAATCTAGCATCATGGTTCGAGCTGACATGGAAGTTTTAACTTTCATTTTTCACTGGTGAAAAGCCTTTTGTCTATTCGGAGACTTTCTCTACACCTGTCTGATACTGGAAAACAATGTTTGTGTTAGGAAACATCCTGATTATTAATGGCTATAAATTTAAAGCCCTCGCAGCCCTTTAAGATAAAGTTTTTCCAGCTGCCCAGAGAATCAAATGGTAAACTTACAAATCTAATTTTCATTGGAGGATAGTATATTGTAGTATATTGTGGTTTCCTGAGGCAGCCTTGATAGCACAAAAGCAATTTCCAGCAGATTGGAAGGATTATTCCCTTCTGGGTTTCCAGCATCTGACAGGAGATCAGAGTGGAGGTCCTACTCTCTGGGGACTAGCAACTTCATGAAGCAGATGGGACCTGACAGGCTATTTCCAAGAAACGGGGGCTCTGAAGCAGGAAGCAGGTATGCCTGACTGAGTAATGGGAGGCTCCTTGTTTTAACTCGAGAGCCAGAGCCCAGGAATGGCAAGCAGCATTTATTCCTGTCAGAGGAGAACTGCCAGCCATCCCAGGAACTGCCAGGAGAAAGAAGGATTCAGCATTTGCTAAGCAACTTAACCCTATAAATGGCATTCACTTCCTGCAAAAGGCTGCAGAAAAGTAGAGTTCATTTGACTATGTTTTGATTATATCTGCGGCTCTTTATCCTTGGAGCCCTTTAGAGGACACTTTCCATTTTGTCTTCTAACCAGATTACATTTGATATGGTACCCCATTCAGAGTTCCTAAGAGTGAGAATCAACTGTAGAGACTCCCTCCACACTACAAGACAAGGTGTGACACTTTTTGATAGGTTGAGGGTAGTGGGTCACATGATGTGACACATCAATCTGGTGCTTGCCCACCACTTTGAGAAAGGGGTGAGGGCAGGACATGGAAGGTGGCAGGACACTACATCACCTAGTTACCCTGCTCACTCTGGCCTACATTTTCTCATCTTTTCATCTCCCCAAACTATGCTCCCAGGGCTGGAGGGTCAGCCATGAGATCTGATCATCTTCTTTTGCTATGAGCCCCCACCACCAACCACACCTATTACTCTGAAGACAGATCTGCAACAAGCTAAGAGGTGCCGGGCTTGACCCTGACTGCATATCTTGTGAAATCAAACTGTTTTGAGACTATTAACCAGGCCCACCCAAGGTAGCCAGCAGAGTGAGCAGGTAAGAGAACCTGAGGAATATCCATTGAGGGAATCAATTCACAATGGGTATTCTGGTGACATTCCAGACTCCAACCCATTCCCATCCATCCCTGCCCCTTGTCACTGCTTCTGCCACATGTCATAAAACTGCCACCTGGTTTCCTTTCCTCTCTCTCTTTGCCTTCCTCATTTTTTTCTTGCCAACAAACAGGAATCAAAGGCAAAAGATCACATCTGCATTCTGGCTAAAGTTATGAACTTAGTGTGATGGCCTATATGGCTAACTTAAAAAAATGTAGTTGCCAGAGGAGGTATCTCCTGAAATAACTTCACTACACACCCTACCACATGGCAGAATAAAGTGAGGCCTGTCTCTTCAGTTACTCCTTGGTTCTTGACTATAAACTTGCGAAAGTTTCTTTTTTGTCCCTCTTTTTATGGCAATACACTCTGGAACCAGGAATTAGATGTATTGGCAACAAGAGAAAGAAAGAAAGGGACGCAGGAAGAGTGAGAGGGAAGTGGAGAGAGAGATAAGATGCTGGAAAAAAATCTGAAGACCTATATAATAAAGGTTTCATCTTGCCTTTGCTTTGTAATCACTATTCAAGGTAGTTCAGGATATAACATTTAGATAATGCGCATCCTCTACTTTTGGCCCATATTGACATATTTACCAGCTATAGAAATTGCAGCGTAATTTTCACCTTAGGCACCTTATGTTCCTATACAATCACATATAAAATCTCTACAGCAGCAACCAGGAAAATTGGGGAAAAAATTGTAAATGGGCAAAGTGGAGACACATTGGTTGAAAATGTGGCAGAAGTAAAAATGCCTAGAGTTCAAGAATCTCCATTGTATTCATGATGACACGAATCCTGAAGATAGGCCCTTGACCAACCCCCTCCCCACTCAGTCTAAGCAGAGCAGCATAATGATCTTTCAAAACATGATTTTATTATTTCTGTTCTCATTTTAAAAGCCTGCAGTGCTCCACATCACAGTTGAAGTTAAGTTGCATATAGTGTCTCCCTCTCCTATATCTAAGCCTGTTATCTCTCTGACCACATCTAGGATCTGAGCCCCTGCTCTTCCCTCTGCCTACAACTCTCTTCTTCCAGTTATGTCACATGGATTCCCCTCTCCACTTTTGTCTTTTTTCTTCACAGCAAGTTCCCACCAAGATGTCTGGAACTTGCCACTTAAAGGTACATTTCCAAAAGTAAACTGTGTTCTCTGAAGAATCACAAACTTGGTAATTTAGACACTGTATTCTAGCCCTTGACGTGGTGCTCTGCCTGTTCCTCTAGAAGAGGAAGTCAACCTATTTTTTTTTTATAAAAAGAGACTGACTTTCCCCCCCCAAAATTCTGGTAAAGGTGAGATTCCCAACTTATTTACAGATAATCTCTGAGTTACAGGATTCCATCACCGAAGATTCATTTATTTAATACTGCAAAATGAACAGTGAACACGGACTCGGCTGAGAATAGTTAAACTGTCTTTCACCTGCTGAAAGATAGATCCACTTAAAGGGTACAATCCAATGACTTTTAGTATAATTACAGTTGTGTGATTATCACAACCACATAAATTTAGGATATTTTTATCACTCCAAAATGAAATCTGGTGCCCATTGGCAACAACTCCCCATAGTTGCCTCACCCAGTCTCTGGAAACCACAAATCTGCTTTCTGTCTCCATAGCTTTGCTTATTCTGGACATTTCATGGAAGTGTTATCATGCAATGTGCTTCTTTTGTGACTGACTTATTTAGCATAGCATTTTCAAGGTTCATCCATGTTGTAGTCGGCATCAATATTTCATTCATTTTTATTCCTAAATTATACATATATGGCATGATTTGTTTTTCCATTAATCAGTTATTAGACATTGAGGGCTTATTTTTACTACAATAAATAATGAAAATTTAACTCTTTGAAAAGCATCTACATGCACACACACACACAGAGTGAAGAAATTAATAAACTTTGCAACTCTGTAATCTAGCACTCAAGCACCAGCTTTATCTCACTTGTTATGTGATTTGCACATAGCAAATGTGATTTACCCTCTCTGAGTCTATGTTTTTTCTGCAACATATCTTAGTACAAACTTACTGCTCATAAATGAAACTGTGGAGGAAACTCAAATAGCTTCCAAACATTTGCCATATGTTTGTCTTACTTACAACATGGCTACCTTACAACATGGGTAGTTGTGAAGCACTCCTTCTCTGGGTTAATTTAAATAATCATAATTTTTCAGGTAAAATTTGAATAATAAAAATAGCTATGTTCCATAACATCTGTTAATATGAAAAAATTAAATTGTGTCATTTTTGACAAATGAAAGCGACTGACTTGTAAAGATGATGTAAATAGTACATCTAAGTTTAAATGTAATGTGTGCTAATTTATCAATGCAAAAGAAAAAGTAAAAAGATGGTGGTATGTTTTATATATAACCGTCTTAGTCCCAACCTATTTCAGAAATCTGGGATTTACTGTATTCAAGTGCTGACAATGCTTCAAACTATAATAGGACATTTTAAGGGAGTATTTCTCTTTTTTCTGACTATGGTACATTAAGTCTCCTAAGGAAGAAAATGTTTAGCAATATGTTACTTATCACTATGTGACTATTAGAATCTAACTCAGAAATATCTTTTGTAATCAGCAATGAAATCTTCCTGAATTGCTCCTACCAGGAAGTTATTAGCAAATTTTGTACCTTTAGAGATAGTTTGTGAACAGTAGTTTATTTATGTTTTGCTTTACTAGGGTAAAATCAGTTAAAGAGGACTTCAATTACTTTCCCAAGGACATCACTTTTTTCCACCTTTGTACCGTAAACTCCTTTCTTTTCCTAAAAGCAAACCCCATTACTGAATCATAAGCCATATATTTCTGTTCATTAAACCTATGTTGCTAATCAAGAGATATTAAAAAGTTTGTGTGCATAGGCATGGAATTAGTAATGGAACTTATATCTGCTAGTTGATATTGTAATGGAATTTTTCCCCTATGGTTCATTCATCACTTTAAAAAATTAAGCCAATTTAGAAATATAATTTGAATGTATAATTGAATTTGTCAGTTGATCTTAGCCTTTACAAGTTAATCAAATAACAGAGACTTAAGGAAGTTTCCCACACATGCCCCAGTTAATGGGTAGCCAATCATCCTCTAAAGAGAATGTCAGATTCTTTCAGGATTTTTTGTTGATTAGATTCTCATTCTTCCTTTAGAGGGCTGAAGTATTTTTTTCCCCTTGCAATCAAGACTCATGCTATCAGTCAAACTGAAAGGGGGAAAAAATGGCAGAATTTTAGCTAAAATATTAGAAATGACAAATAAGTGAAATATGTTAACTGGAGTGGAAAAGAAATGTGTAATTAAGCAGTCCAAGGACCACATGTCATATTGTTCTATAGTTATAGATGGGAGGAGAGTTAAAACTTTTGCAAAGACCAACAAAACTGTCACAAAATTGTATTTCTCATTATGAGTCACTGGACTCATTGAAGACATCTCACCTCAAACAACAACAGACAAGTTAATTTTTCAGAATAAGTGCAAAGGTAGATCAGTTCATTGTAAGCTGTAGGAAACTGTGGAGCAAATTATAATGGGGGGAAAGGCATATATGTTGTTTAAATTATTCAAATATAAAGAATGGATTTCTTTGGAAATTTGAAATATGTGAATTGCTCCCTTTTAATTATTCCTTTGTCCTATGTCAATATACCTCAAAATTTTTGGAATTTTAATTTTTGGAAATAGGTGCCAGAATTAAAGTAAATAGCATCTACTTTATGATGTTTCAGAGGTGCTCTAAGCAGAAAGCCCTCTTCTTATTTTCGTTGAAAGCTCTGAGGCTGGACATTCACATTGCAGAATGGCTATTGCCATCCTGCATTGTGCTGAAAGCACTTGGGTATCTGTGACCTCACCTCCACAAAACCTAAAAAGCCTAGGAAATAAATTGCTCCACTTGGAGTAAAAAGTGCCTGGATCTATAAACTGCAAAACGAGAATAGTTCTAAATTCTGAAGTAACGTAATTGAATCTTGGGCCCACAATTGGAAGTTGTATTCTTTATTCTTCATGATGTAATGGGATTGCCAAGTTTATGATGTTTGGAAATACTAGTAACCATTTTAGTCATTGAATCAATATCATTATCTCATTTCATACCCTATCGGTGGTATTTGGGGAACTGGTGATAACAAAACAGTCAGTATGTCAATGCTTGCGTGGTTCCATGAGTTGAAGAGAAAGAACTTTTAACCACGATACCTACCCATTTTCATTTATATCTTAGAAACATGAACATTTCATGAAAGTTATTCCAAAGTTATTTTCTGATGCAATGTATTCATGGAAGAACTAAGGATAATTAGTTCTTCCTCAGTTAAGGTACCTGGAATCAAATGTAAATTTCTTTCATCTCATAGTCTTTTTCAAGTCTCTTCCATTCTAAAAAGAAATCTATTGATCTTTTTTCCTCATTTACAACTTTCCCATCCCTACTTTCCCTTCACAACCAATAAAGTATGAAATTCACCAACTTAACCAGCTTTAAGTTCAATAATGTTAGTTTTATATCATACTTTTGTGCAGTCAATCTGCATAAAATTCAGAGAAATAAATGAAATTCTATAACCATTAAACAATAAATCTCACTTCCCCTCCCACTCAGCCCTCGGGAACCACCACTCAACTTTCTGTTTCTATGAATTTGACCATACATGGTACCTCATCTAAGAGGAATCATGGTTTTTGCATCTGCGTGACTTGTTTCAATTTGTATAATGACCTCAAGGTTCATCCCGTTGTGGTATATGCCATAATTTTCTTCCAAGACTGAATAATATTCCATTGTCTGACTATATCCTATTCTACTTGTCCATTCTTCCACTTCATATTGATGAACACTGGGATTCCTGCCCTTTATTTTACTATTGTAAATAATAATACTATAAACGTGAAGCTATCTCTTTAAGACTCTGCTTTCAATTCTTTACAGTATATACCCCAAGGTGGAATTTCTGTGTTATACAATAATTCTGCTTTATTAGGGAAACATTCCAGCTGTACCATTTTATTTCTTATCAACATCGTATAAGGAGTTCAGTTTCTCCACATTTTCAATGGCAATTGCTATTTTCTATTTTGCCATTTATTTTTTCATCAAGTTTTACTAATATATAGTGGACAAACAACACATTATAAGCTTAACGCAAATAACACATTTACTATATCTTGTATAAAAATAATGATTATTTTGCAAAATGAGAGCCATATTGAATTTAGATGACATCCATCTCCTCATGCGATGACAAAAGATTCTGTGTGTACATCTGTGTATAAGAGTATGAGTGCATATGCATGTGTGTATGTAGAACTTTCAGTACCTACTATATTACCAACTTTCAGGTATATCAGGTATATACCAAAGTTGGTATATTACTAACTTTCAGATATTCCGTAAATTGAGATTACATGGAAACAACTAACAATTTTTACCTAGATATGTGGAATTTTACAAACACCTTCATATGTCATTGGACCATGATGCAGTAACACTTCACAATGCGTGAATGAATATTAATGTCATCACCATTGGTGGATGGAAAATTATAAATTCTCTCATTGTATTCATTTAGGAGAGATATATATGTAACACATATAATAAACTTTGACTTACTACTTCACTGGCAAAGATTTTTATTTTACCCATTTGCCTTATTTTGAGTAGTAAAAGGTAAAAATCAGGGTTGACATTTCATTTTTTTTATGATCATTTTAGTCCTTCACACTGATTACTGTGCTAGACACTGTTTATTTTCTACCAACAGAATAGACAGTGCTTTAGACCTTAGCAATTTGTGAAGGTGCTTGTTTATTATGAGAGAAGACCATAGGGAACAAAATGAAATTGTGGCCCAAATGACAGTAGGTT
Organism: Uropsilus gracilis; assembly: GCA_004024945.1. Taxonomy (NCBI): domain Eukaryota; kingdom Metazoa; phylum Chordata; class Mammalia; order Eulipotyphla; family Talpidae; genus Uropsilus; species Uropsilus gracilis. Next base: position 23,190 of record PVHY01005143.1, on the reverse strand, counting down.
GGACTGAGCAGGAATAAAATCAGTTTTCACTGCAAGTGAAGAATAAGTTAAAAGGTGCTTAATGTCAAGATTTAAATTAAGAAGCTTTAGTTTGTGCCAAAGCCTTTTTTTTTTTTTTAATTTAAACTACTTGGACTGATTTTGCATCAGCAAAATTACATTTTAAAAAATCATGTATAAGCAGACCCTTTACTTCCAAAATGCTGGGCAGCTTTCCAATCCTAGTTTTCAGATTTATTGTGTTTCTATAGTTATGTGCTGGTACTTTTGTACTGCTGAAACCTTGTCTGCTTTCAGCAATTAATAAAAATGTTATGGTTTTTGATTTGCATCACTGCTGCATGTGAAATAAATTACTTTTCATCTGCAGGCTTAAAGCAGAATAAAACTCTTTGTGATAAAGTTTCTTACTGTTCAGCTATAAGTCGCTGAACCATGGAATCCAATGAGCCAACATCAAGGCAGCCAGGAAGAGTGGCTGCCTTTTGTTCCAGTTTATATCATTCCAGCTAAACAGTCTGCTGTTCAAGGAGGTTTTAAATGCTAAGCCTCTATGTGGCTTTTAGAAATTGATGAATAATTTTCTGACCAAAAGCCACCACTGAGCTACACCAGGACACAGCATGGGATGGTATCCTAACTTCTCCATCGTGGCTTAACAATTGCAGTTGCCCATTCAGTGCAGCGAAATTTGCTCTCAAAGTTATTTAAATAAAAGATATTATAATTTATTATATCTTTGCTAGACGGTATTTCACATTTATATTGAATGCCTCCATCCAAGAGTAAAATCAAAGTTATTTCTCCTCTGCTGATAATTTTGTGAGTCTCTGTCACAGAATTTGCTTCCTGCCTTTGTTCTAGTTCAGTCCACTGCAGTACAGATGACACGCAAGTGGTATACTCAACTGCATTTTACTATAGTATAGAGAAATGTGTAGCATAAAGGCATCAGTGCATGTCTATGTGTGTGTCATAAAGGAGATATTTTATATCAATAAATATAAAACAATAATTGTAACATTATAAAAGTAGGTCACAATATATGAAGCATAAGGATTGTGTTTTGTGCATTTGATAACTAATCAAACTCTAAAAGCATTAATTAATTAGGCAGAGTTTGCAGAGTTAGCTTTGTCTAGGTTAAAATATTTCTCATTGATCCATCAGTCCTTCAGAAGACCTTGATCTTAGTGTTCTTGTTCTTCTGGATAATCTTCCTCAAAGTTCATCAGTCCCAAATTGAGTTATTCTCTTGTAATTACTCTTTATTCTGTTAGGTGGGGGAATGTCTAATAAATTACAATGATTTATACACAAAATTCTCTCATAACTCTGCCACAATTTACCTGTTGTCTACTAAGAATTCTGTCTTCTCCCTTTTTTTTTCTATAGTTTTTGATTCTGAGTCACTGCCAGTAACTGTGCTGTTTTCAATGCACCATCATACTAAGTAGATATTTTGTATTACCCAGAGTTTGCACTCATCCCCACTACCACTCAGATCCCACTTCAGGTCACAGTTTGGATGCTGGAAAATTGGCTTTAGCTTTTGGTGTCTATGTTTGAGAACTTTTTCTTACTTGGTGTCATCATGCAAGAATATTTCTGCTTTCTATTCTATTTCTACTTTCCTTCTTAAAGAAAAGATTTTAAAGAATAAAGAATAGGAAGATTTTTTCTATATTTGTCTGAATAAAATATTTCCAAATTATTTTTCCTTTATCACCTATACCTTGATATTATATTTTCTTTATAGTAAGAGCAGCCAAAGGGTACAGTAGAGATATTCTAAAGTTTAATCAGTTATTTGAACCTTGCAACACTAGCACAAAATAAGAACTAAGGTAAGAATAGTGACTTCATTTTTTATTGTATTAAGTTTTATTAAGATAAGATTGATTTGCTACACTGTATATGACTTAGGTACACATCTCTTCATATGTATATTACCACCTCATACTGAACATCAAGCACCCATAATCATCCACTACAGCACTCATTCCCTACCTCTCCACTCAGTATCCCCAATTTTACAGGCAGATTTCTAGGACTCTAGTTTGTTTTGGTCTGGTTTTGTCTGTTCCTTTCTATTGTTTCTCTATAATCCGCACAGGCATGAAATCATACAGCATTTTTCATTTTCATTCTGAGTTACTTCACTTAACATAATACCCTCCAGTGCTATCCAAGTTATTGCAATTGGTAAGATTTCATTATGCATATTATAGTATCATTGACTATAGTATATTCTGAGGTAGTTTTTGCAACACCACTCATCTCCTGTTAGTTGATGTATAGAAATTAAAAAAGACTCCTTTAATTTTTCCTAAACTTGAAGCTATACCGTGCAAAATCAGAAAGTAAAACATGAGAATGGTAAATTAAAGTAATCTTGCAAACTGCTTAAGATAGATTAAGAATCTCATAATAAAATCAAACCCCTTTCCACTTGGTTTGGCAATATATGCCTATGGTTCCTAAAGCTACTGTGATTACAATAGTAAATTTGCCACTACAATACAGATCATAGAATGTATTTCATTAAGCCAAACACAGTTCATATTTAGATATATCATTGTAAGTAGATGGTTATTATTTATACTTCTGGTCTTCTGGGAATGTTAATTCAATCTTTGGATATAATTTGAAATCTATAAAAGTTAAATGTATTGATAACTTTCAATTTAGACAATAACCCAAAATCTAATTGAACTGTAAGGATTTTGTCAGTCTTAAAATCTCTATCTTGTTTTTATTTTATGTAACTATTATTAGGAAGCTGAAATTGTTACTAATCACTTCTGAGACTAGCAAAATTTTTTTTAAAAAGTCAATATCAAATGCTGTTAGGCATATTATTAAAACAGGAAATCTTACTCATTACTGGTAAGAGTAATTGCTGGAGAATGCAAATTTTAAGATAATGGATTTGAGTTGGAGACATCAGTATGAACTAAGATTAACGTAATAGCGAAACATAGAATATATAGAGAAGCTGCATATAGAAGTATGTATAGTTACACATATCCACATACATTTATGCACAATTACATATTTATATATACATACATATTTATTTCTTGAGAGGACACAATGCATTGACTCAGTTAACACTGAGTTATTGAAATGAGTACATCTTTAATGCAGAGACACTGACTTTTAATTTTAGTACCATCATCCAATAAGAACCAGGGCTCCTCAGGTGGAAAAAAGCTGATTTTATGACTGGGACAGAAGATAGATGAGTCTTACAATAGCAGAAAGCAATGAAATATTTTTTTTTTCTAAATCCACAACACTGGTTCTCATTATGGGACCAGCTGTCATAACAATATAAGATAGTATGGTTTAAAAAGAATTTTATTTTCTCTTTGGATGCTAGAAGTATATTGGATAGATAGAATAGAATAGGATGCTAGAATTCTGAGATCAGGTTGCCAGATTTGTCAGATTCTGGTGAAAGTGAGAGCTCTTTCCTTTACTTTCAAATGTCTGCTTTCCTGCTATTTGTTCACATGACCTTTTCTCACTGCAGGTACACAAAGAGAGAAAGAGCATTCTCTTTGCTGCTGCTTCTTACAAGGACACTAATGCCATCTGACCAGGGTTTCTACCTTCAAGACCTCATCTAATTTTGACTGCTTCCCAAAAGACCTATCTCCAAATATCATCACATTGGGGGTTAGGACCGCAATATTTATATTCAAGGGGAGGAGGAACATACATATTTATTCCAAAGCAGTAATATTGTGTTATACATTCAGTAAGTCCATTACATTTCAAATATTTATACCATATCTTTTTAAAAATTTATCTATTTAATTTGGACATATGTATATTTATATATTGATGTATATTTTTCACATCACTGTCTACCTCAGGGTTCTGCCACCAGCTTATTACCCATGAAACATCTTAATCTCTTGTACCCTCTCCCTCCCCCATTTTTACTCTCCTCCCCTCTTTTGATCTATGCTTCAGTACTTTTGGCAGTTTTAAATTTTTCTTGTTTTTCTGTTTGTTTGTTTGTTTTCCCTATATCCCTCATATAAGTGAGACCATCCTGTATTTCTCTTTTTCTTTCTTTCTTATGTCCAATAACAGAATTCCTTCTAGCTCCATCTATGTTGCTGTGAATGGCATAAGTTTATCTTCTTTGATTGATGAATAATATTCCACTGTGTAAATTTACCACAACTTTTTTCAACCATTGATAAGTTTTGGGCCATTGGGGTTGTTTCCATATCCTGGCATTTGTAAACAGTACTGCAATAAGCATATGAGTACAAGTGTCCTTTTGAATTGGTGTTTTTGTATCCTTTGAGTAGATTCCCAGTAGTGGGATTGCTGGGTCGAATGGCATTTCCATTGTCAGTAGTTTGAGGGTCCTCCACCATAGCCTTCCCTAGTGAATGGACCAGTTTGCACCCCCACCAACAATGTAAGAGTATTCTTTTCTCTCTGCATCTGTGCCAGCACTTGTTGTTGCATGTCTTTTTATATTCTTATATAAAATTCTTATAATTCATTCTTATTGGTGTAAAATGGTAGCTTAGTGTGGTTTTGATTTGTGTTTCTCTGATTATTAGTGATATTGAGCATTTTTTCACATGCTTATTGGCCATTTGTATTTCTTCTTTTTAGTTCTCATTTCTTAAGTGGGTTTTTTGTCTTGTTTTTGTTAAGTTTTGTGAGCTTTTTGTGAATCTTTTTTATCAGACCCGTGTCACTTGTATGGAGAGCAAAAGTATTCTCCCATTCAGTTGGTTATTGTCTCTTTTGCTGTGCAGAAGTTTTTTAAGTTCATGTAGCTCCAGCTGTTTATGTTTTCCTTCAGCTTTTTAACATCTCTGAATGTGTCCAGAAAGGAGTTCCTGAAGTGTAAGTCCTAGAATGTTTTGGAAAGCTTTTCCTCTCTTATTTTATGATTTCATGTCTTACATCAAGTCTTTTATACATTTTGAGTTGGTTTTTGTACATGGTATGTGGGAATTGTCCTGGTTTATTTTTTTACATGCAGTTTTCCCAGCACCTATCCTTGTTCCAATGTGTGTTTTTTGCCCCCTTATCAAAAATTAGTTGACCATATATGCATGGCTTTATTTCTGGGCACTTAGTTCTGTTCCATTGGTATGTTTGTTTTTGTTCCAATACCATGTGATTTTAATTATTATAGCTTTGTAGTATATATATTTGAAGTCTGGGATTGTTATACCTCCATTCACTCTTTTGGTCAGGAGGGTTTTGGATTGTCATGGTCTTTTGTTGTTCCATATGAGTTTCAATAATTTTTGTTCTATCTCTTTAAAGAATGTCATTGGTATTTTTATTGGAATTGCATTGAATATGTTGATTGCTGTTGATAAGATGGCCATTTTGATAATGTTAATTCTTCCAATACATGAGCAGGGGATATCTTTCCATTTTTTAATGTCATCTTTATTTTTCTTTTATGAACGTTTTATAGTTTTCTTTGTATATATCTTTCACTTCTTTTGTTAAGTTTATTCCTGAGTATTTAATTTTCTTTGGTGATATGGTAAATGGAGTGTTTTATTTCTTCTTCTGTTAGATTTTTTGTATATAAGGCCACTGATATTTGTGTGTTGATTATTTTTTTTTTATTATTAAGGAGGTCATGAATTGTGGAGTAACCAAGATATTACAATAGTTTATGCATACAGGGTATTTACAGATGAAAAGAATATAAGTCAAGGTTATTAACAAAAGAAGAGACTTTCCAGGTACAACCATCTCTCATGGAAGTGGCAGACTTATAAGTGGTTTATTCCTGGTGCCAATTAGGAAATTCCAGGTTGATTGGTTTGGAATTGGAAAATATTTTCAAGGTCTATTGAAATATGCTGTTTATATTATAATATGAATGAGTTTTAAGTGTACAGTTCATTCTAGCTCTACTGATGGATTTTTTTTAATTTTGTTATATATATTTATATTATATCATGTACCCCGGGGTTCTCCCATTTCCTTAACACCCATTAGCCATCTTTTTTAATCTTATGTGCCCTCCACCTCCCCCATTTTCTTCCTCTTCCCCCTCTCTCCCTCTATGGTTCAGTTATTTCTAATTTTTCTTATTAGTTTGTTTGTTTTATTCCTATATCCTTCCATCCCATATTTCTCTTTTTCTTTCTGGCTTATTTCTGCTAATATGAGTCCTTCTAGCTCCATTCATGTTGCTGCAGATGGTATATGTTTGTCCTCCTTGGTTGATGCATAATATTCCATCATGTACAAATACCACATTTTTTTCATTCATTCATCGGTTTGGTGGCATTTGGATTGTTTCCATATCTTGGCATTGTAAACAGAGCTGCAAAAAACATGCAAATACAAGTGTCTCTTTTAATTAGTGTTTGCATGCCCTCTGGGTCAAACCCCAGTAGTGGGATTGCTGGGTCAAATAGTAATTCCACTTTCAATTGTTTGAGGGTCCTCCACAAAGTCCTCCATAGTGACTGACAGTAAAGCTAATTGAAATAATAGACCAGTTCAGTAAAGTAGCCAGATACAAAGTCAACACACAGTACCATAATAATTAAAACAGCATGGTACTGTGTGTTGATTTTGTATCTGACTACTTTACTGAACTGATCTATTATTTCAATTAGCTTTTCTGTGGATTTTTTTTGGGTTCTCTGCATAGAGTATTATATCATCTGCATGTAATGATAGCTTTATTTCTTCTTCCCTTATTTGTATTCCATGTATATCTTTCTCTTTCCTTATTGCTCTAGCTAGAACTTCCAGTACTATCTTGAAAAGTACTGGTGAGAGTCGACACCCTTGCCCGGTTCCAGATCTTACTTGGTATGGTTTCAGTTTTTCCCAATTAAGAATGATGGTTGCTGTGGGTTTGTTGCAAATGGCTTTTATGATTTTGAAATATGTTCCTTTTATTCTAAAGTTTTCAAGAGTTTTCATCATGAATGAGTACTGAATTTTAGCAAATGCTTTTTCTGCACCTATTGATATTATCGTATGGTTTTTGGTTTTCTCCTTGTTGATTTGATGGATTATGTTGATTGATTTTTGGATGTTGAACCATCTCTCTGCCCCTGGAATGAATCCCACTTGGTCATGGTGGACAACTTTTTTTATGCAGTGTTGGATTCTATTTGCCAGGATTTTGTTTAGAATTTTTGTGTCTGTGTTCATTAAGGATATTAGCCTATAGTTTTCTTTCCTTTTGCTCTCTCTGTTTGGGTTTGGTATTAGTGAAATGTTTGCTTCACAGAATGTATTTGGTAGTTTTCTTTCTTTCCTGATCTTTTGGAAAAGTTTTAGTAATATTGGTAGAATTCATTTGTGAAACCGTGTGGTCCTGGGTTCTTGTTTATAGGGAGAGTTTTGATGACTGCTTCAATTTTGCTGCTTGTGATAGGCTTGTTTAGGTTCTCTATTTCTTCTTTGTTCAGTTTTGGTTGACTGTGTTGTTTTAAGAATTTGTCCATCTCATCCAGGTTCTTGTATTGTTTATGTATAGATGTTCATAGTAGTCTCTAATCTTTTAAATTTCTGTCAGTTGTAATTTCTCCCTTTTCATTTATGATCCTGTTTATTTGAGTTTCCTCTCTTCTTCTCTTTGTGAGCCTTGCTAGGGATTTGTCAATTTTATTAATTTTTTTGAAGAATCAGCTTCTTTTTTTTTTAATCTTCTGAATCATCTTTTTGGTTTCTATTCCATTTATTTCTGCTTATTTTTTATTATTTCTTGTCTTCTGCTGGGTTTTGGAGTCTAGTTGTTCTTTTTCTAATTCCTCAAGTTGGGAGATTAGATTGTTCCTTTGGAGTGTTTCTACCTTTTTGTTATGAGCCTGTGTTGCTATGAACTTTCCTCTTAACACTGCTTTTTCTGAGTCCCACACATTTTGGAATATTGTGTTATCTTATCATTCATCTCAACATAAGTTTTAATACCTTCCTTGATTTCATTTTTTATCCAGTGGTATTCTAGTACCCTGTTGTTCAGTCTCCATGTAGTGTATACTCTCCTTATTTTCTTTTCATTGTTGATTTCTAGTTTGATGTCTTTTTGGTCAATATCTCCTATATTTTGATCCAATTTTCCATTATACCTGCTGGGATTTACTTATTAATTTAGGGAAGATTGGGTTATATCAATGTATCATACTTCAGTGTACAAATTTTTACCACTTCAGGTGTATGTTACCACACCATGCTTACCACCAGAATACTAATAATGAGAAAACATTTTACTGCAATCCTTTCACCATTTTCCCCCCAACCTTCAGCCTCCCCTTTTGGTAACCTCATTTCTATAATCATATCTAAACATTTGTTTGGGTTTAGTTTTGACTCTTTTTTGTTACTCTATATTTCAAATATAGAGTATTCCAAATCATTCAGTATTCATCTTTCATTTTCTAAGTTATTTATCCTAGTATCATCCCTCCTATACTATCCATGTTACCACAAATGGAAAGATTTAATTTTTCTTTATAGCTGAATAGTTTTCTATTGTGTATATACATCACATCTGTATCTATTTATCTGTTGTTGGGTATGTAGGTGGTTTCCATAACTTGATTGTTGCTGGTGATACTGCAGTGCACATGGTGGTACACATGTTCCTTCTCATTCACATTTTTGTATCCTATAACTATCTTGGAGTATAATTTCAGGGATATAAGGTGGATATATTTTTAGTATGTTGAGAGTCCTCTGTACTGTTTTCCATAAGGACTGGCCCAATTTACACTGTGACCAATAATGTCCAAAGTTTTCTTTCCTTCCACATTCTTGCTAGCATTTGCTGTTTAAGTCTTTTTGGAATGGGCCATTCTCAAGTATGTGAGGTTGTAAATCACTGTGGCTTTGATTTACATTTCCCTCATAATAAGAGATGATGAATGTTTTATTCATGTGTTTGTTGACCATCTATACATCTTCTTACAAAAATATCTGCTTAGGTTTTCCACCTATTTTTTGATTGGGTTGTTTTCTTTTTGTTGAGTTGTATGAGTGCTTTATAGATCTTAGGTATTAGGTCTTTGTTAGTATATGATGTGTAAATATTTTCTCTCACCAGGAAAGTAAGTTTTCATTCTAACGAGAACTTATTTTTCTGTACAGAAGTTTTTTAGTTTGATGTATTCCCACTTGTTTATTTTTGCTATTGTTTCCTTTGTCATTGCAGTTGAGTATCAAAAGGCATTTCTGAAGTCAATGTCATGGAATGAATGTTTTGTCTGTTTTTTCTTCTATGTATTTTATGGTTTCAAATGTTCTAGTATACTCTAACATATCCTTCTAAATCACTATCACAGTTTCACTGTAGTTTGCAAAGTAATCCAGACTTACTCTATAAATGTAACTTTTACCATATATCTCCTTTATTTAATATTCCCAAATGACTCCTCTACCCACATTCTTCTGTGTGGCCCTTTAATGTCACCTCAGATTGCCTTATCAGTGTTTCCCACAATTTCTCCCTGACAGAACTCTGTCATTTTATGAAGCAGGACAAAAACAGCTGAACAGAACTGAAATCATTCCATATAAAACAATAATAAATATAAAGTCATTACTGCATATTGTTAATGGACAATTATAATAGTACTACTTGACACAGTATTTGATTAACTCAATTTGCATTGAAATTTTTTCAAACCTTTTCATATGATGTACTAAAAATGAGAATTTTTCTGTATCCTTATTTTCCTTATCTTTGATATTGCTTTCCTTTGGCCTACTATCAAACTGTTACAATGTAGAATTTAATCTGAGGGCCCACACTATAGTTTATAGGTCACGGTGAAGTTTAACTAATAAAAACTTGAGCAAATATTTTTAAAAATGGGGAATTCAGATTTAAATCTGGATTTTTGTTTTCCCTGGAAAATGAAAAGACCTGTGGCTTGGAATTTTGATGTCTGCCCAGAAATGAACTCAGTGTGAACAGAGTGACTCTTAAAGTTCATCAAATCCATTCTCTAGAAGTTGTTCTTTTACTCAACTCTCTATACATTTGAATGAGTCACATAGATTTTATAAGTCTTGATTCTGTTAATTACCAATAAAGTGGGCCTGGGTGTATTATATAAACTACAGTACATAGTATCTTCAGCTATAAATTTAGGGTAATAATAATCTCTTAATAATAGGCTTATTAAAAGAATAAGTAAAATGATATCTGCAAACTCTTTTGTTTCACTAAATAAAGCCTATGTATTTTAGTTATTTTTTTAATGTCATGGCCTTTTACTTTCTTAATACTAGCAAAGGCACAGAATTAAATGATAGAAGTAATGGTAATGGTGTGCTGAGAGAAAGAAGTATATCATCATTTAAAAGGGCCATGCTTCTGCTGTCAATAATATACACAAATTAGGAATAAAGGACATCAAGTCTAATCCATTCTCTAAAAACTCTTATGACTCCCTTCACAATAATTCACCATCCCATCCCCATACCTGTTGTGTCACTTCCATGTCTCATATGATGGACTTTATGCTCCACCTGTAACATGACTATGAATTCACTATAGCAGTGGAATACTGGAAAGAACTGGAAATAACTATAAATTGCTAAGCTTTCGTGAATTTTGCAACATAGTTGATATCATATAACTGGCTTGAAAACAGCCAGGATGGGAATATTTATATTGTGGGAATCAGAAATTTTTGAAAAATAGTGGTTTTTTTTCCCTTCCTTATAATTTTGAAATCTTCACTTGTCTACTCCACCATTGTTCACAACAACTATTCTGATTTTTTAATAGTATAGTGTTCACTTAATACTAGTGTTTTAGCTCTTGAAACAATTTCCTATCTTTCTTTCCAAAGCAAGTTTTGGATTGCATTTTTGCCACATGGTTCAAAAATCCTTAACTGCCCTCCTGTTGCCCTAAGTAAAAAATATAAATGCCACAGTCTAATTTTAAAATAATAATTTTAGATAATAAATTTCATAGTAAAATTCCATAATAATTTTGGCTTATATTTACTTAGTTGTGACTTTTTAGAATCACTGGAAATAGTCGTCACTCCGTAGAAATTGCTGGACTGTTTCACTGAAGCTTCATCTCAGTTGCAAACCTTTTTCTTTTTTTCTTTTTGAGACTAGGTCTTGCTATTTTTGTCTGTGGAACCGCAGGCTCACGTTGCCCAGGGTACCACAGACTCAAGCAATCCCCAGCCTCAGCTTCCCAGGTAGCTGGAATTAGAGGAGTGCGCCACCATGCAGAGCTATACTTTTTTGGGACTAGGTCTCACTACGTGCTCCCTGGCGCAGACCTCTTAGTACAAATACATGAGACTTTTTTTTTTTTTTCTCTTCATGCACTTGACTCATGTAAACTAGAACAGTTTGGTCATTTATTTTTTTGTTATTCATTTCCCCTTTTCCACACAAAACTACAGTAACGTTACAACAAAAAATTTTGCTCTTCAACCCTGGCATATTTCCTTGCTCTTCGCATTATCATAGTTGCTCTTTCATTGTAATATCAAGATTGTTGCCAATAAGGATGTTAGGTAAGATAAAAGGAATGATATTAAGATCAAAAAGAAAAATGACACTTTTTAACCATAACTATAGTTCAAAATGTCATTTGAATATTGCTAAAATGCAGTAATGTAATGACTTGACTTTTTAAAAGTAAAATTGAGCCGCTGATTAATTATATCTAAGCATTAATTATTTGTTTTCTAAATACTTATTTTTATTACTGTGCTTGATACTAGATTAAATAACAGGAATATGACACATATTATTCTCGCAATTATCTTTATAGAGAAGCTCAGTATCTGCGTATGCATGTATCAAATAATGTATATACATGTGTTTATGTATGATTGTGTGCAGATATTTGTATTTCTGTGTATAAGGTGTTATATATTTGTGTGTATACTAAGAAAGGAAGCAATTTTGTTATATTTTCAAATAAAGAGAAATAGAATGATAAATATAATCCCTCCCTTATATATCAATGCAGTTGCTACATAGAAAAACTTTTCGAAATATTTGCAAATAGAATTTTATAAAAAATCAAATCAGATAGAAGCTACACTGTTTGGCAGTATTGCAATTTATAAGAGAACAGACTCATGAGATTCATATTCTATTAATTCCCCCAACTTGGAAAAATACACAAACATTTTATTGTATTTCAGAGAAAAATATCCCATTTGAGATGAAAATAGTCCAAATTCACAAGCAAAATGAAAGCAGAGCATGATATTCCTTTGTAATAGACGGAGAAAATCTCTTAAAGCACAATAGGAACATTTTTCAGAGGGCATAATTCAATATAGAACTGCAGAGAGGTTATTAGAAGTGAACAGAACGATTATAAAAGTGCAAATGCACTGTACAGAAAGTATTCACAGACATAAAATATACATTGCTACAGAAACTTAACAACTGTGTAAATGTTTAGGTTATATCGTACATTATATTAAAGAAAGATCCTAGGACAACAAAGTCAAAACAGAAAAGAGATCTACAATATAAAACCTTTGAACAACCATTACTCTATTCATAAATGCAGAGAGAGAACTGACCAACACTGTGAAGAAACATGAGCCCCGGAGCCAAGTTCATGTTCTCTGATCATCCGCTGAAAGTTAGGTAGGTTAGCCTTAAGCTCCATTCTGACCCCCTGGAGTGGAATTCCTATTTTTAATGATACCCACATTTTTTTCTATTGCGGTAACTTTGGTTTCCAATGTTGTATTTGATTCAGAGTTATAAATCCACACATGTTCAGTGGACATTACGACATCATACCCACCGACGAGGCACACATAATCCTCTTCCATAGTCTACTCAATACCCGCATTTTGAAAGGGACCACATTACCATTTACTTTTCTTCTTTAGAGGAAAACTTTAAGTATATAAAGAGTCTGACAGACATAATTTAATTTTCTTAAAGCATAGATTAGGAAACTGATGCCTTAGAAAGTCAGGGGACTTGCCTAAAATCACTTGCCTAAATTACATAGCTAAAATGATAAGGTGCCTGAAATGAAAAAGAAGCTAAGCTGCACTTACTATATATATATGATATACCCAAATACATGTGCATTATGTAATATATAACCATAATATATAATTAGTGTGATATTATAGAAACTACTATATGTAGTGAACAAACACATATATGAAAAACTATGTAAATAACAAAAATAGAGCTGACATACAATTAAATAACTATAAAATGTAGTTTACATGTGTTATTCATTAGCAAATATAGTGATTCTATATACTGTTCTGTCTAAATCTTCCCATTTGTGTCTTATAGATAATTCTTCCTCACTAATTTTTGTGTGCTCTGTGTATATATCATATCAGCCTGTATTAAAATAATTATTTCTTTGAGATTTGGATTTGATTTTAATTGCCCAGAATTTTCGGTCCTTTCTTCTGCAAAAGCTCAGAATTGGAGACATAAAATACAAGCCCTTCCCTAACTCTGACTACTACAGAGGTTTTTGCCAATGCTTGAGTCTCTCGACTATACTTTGCAAAATGCCTGACACCTGGTTTAGTATTGACAGCTTTTAGGACTGTTTTGCTTCTTTTCTATGCTCTCTCCTCTCAGTTTACTTTCACCCTGATCTACAAGAGTGAACAATGGGGGCCTGTGCAAAATGAAAAAAATCAGAGTCTCTTGTTTAAAATATCTTAAGAATTTTAAAACAAGGACAGCAACTTGTTAAGCCAGATCCTCAGCATATACCCAGTGTGATGGCGTTAGACATACACCCATGAAACCATCCCTGCTTGCAAAATAGAATGGAAGTATTTGAGTGTTATGATCTTTAGCAGAAAAGAGGTACATTCAAGCTGAATACACTCTATTATGTGCACAATATAGTACTTCCAGTCTCACCTGTTGCATAGATCCCTGACTGTCCCACCATCTTAATAACTATTCTTTAGATGCTTCCCATGGCTTTCCACAAGACTGCCCTGGGACTAGAACTGAAGTTACCAGAATATTCCCATATGCTTTTTGACTCTGACTTTTCTCCTGATTTCTACTAACCTTGAGAGAATATTCATGAAAGTCTCTCCATGACCTAGAAGATGATATTTTTATTTAAATACACACAGTCTCATAGCCAACATTTAAGGTACCTAAGTCAACATTTTACAGAGGACAGAGATGAATCACAGATAAAGGTCAAGATCACAAAGTGTTCCTGGAACAACAAATTACAATTCCCTTCCCTTTTGTCATATAACTTTCTTCAAGGATTTACCTCCTGATTGATACAGTGCTAGAAGTCTTCTTATCCAAATTATAAGCCCATTCTGTATTTTACTTTCCATTATGATATGACTATCTTAGCATAAGAAGCAGCAAAGGCAATTTTGTTTGCTCAGTAAGTGGTAACAGAGCGACTAGTAAGCATTATACTAAGATATGGCATGTATGCATGAAAAAATGTGAAAAGGACCATGGTCATAGAAGCATAATCCAGACATGCAGCATCTCAATAAAGCTGGAAGGCAGGAAATAATTGCTCACCAAATGCTTATTAGAAAAAATTACAGATGAAAGAGACCCATGAAGTGAAATTGACTAACTAGAAAATTATAGATTCCCATAGTATAGTCAACAAATGTCAATGGTCTGAGGAAGGTGCTGGTTATATCACATATAGTCTGGAGAACAGAAGTAGCATGATTTTCACATTGTTGGTGAAGCCTTTTGCTACTCTTCTCCCATTATCTTAAATACCCTTTGCAAGCAAGCTTAGTAAAGCACTGAAATATATCAAAATCTTTGAAGAAATCCGAATTACAAAACATTCAAAAATAAAATACCATAGCATGTATTTCTAATTTATGAATTACTTTAAAAATTACTACCTTCTAATCTTGGTGGAAGTTAGACATACACATCATTAACCATGGTAAGAAACACCCGAAACTGCAAACCAACACTTTGGCAACTCTCCGCAAAAATTCAAAAATTGTTAGAACTGTGTGAAATATATAAGGGAGACTAGGGAAAAGGAGCTCTTCTGAGAAAAGAATTCTTATTTTCACCTATTACCTGTGTTTATAACAGCAGCAAACCAATTGTTTGAACTTAACCACCTGATGCATTCTGTTACAGTTATCCATATGCATCAGTACATGATAGTTTCTCTGTCAGATGGTATCTTCCAGTCTAGGTAAGTTAGAAAGCAATTATAATGTATCATCTTGTCATGGTTAAAAATAAGCTCTTAGACCTAGGAACTTCATATAGTTTGTCAGGTACATTTAATTGAATTGAAGTAATTCCACAGATCAAATTGCAATGGCATTACAAATTACATTACATAATAAGTAACAAAATTAATGAACACAGGAAAATATTATAATGGGAATATATGACATCATAAATGCCTACAGGGGAAAAATAGTGACAGTAAAATAAAAGGTGATCCTTGATTCAATTGGTTTATAAATGCAAATGGGTGTTAAAAAAATGTGGTTTAAACATGAGCTTGGATCTTGAAGGAGATTCCTGGTATCAGATTTATCTCCATTATTATTGAATTTGATATTGGTATTAGATAAATTAATACTGAATATTAACTATGTTAAAATAGTTGCTATAATAAACAATAAGCTCCACTGATTTTCTAAAACATTTTGTTGTATTGGACAAAATATCTGTATTTCAAAGGTTTTTTTATAAGTAATTTAAGATGGCAAGAACTAAATTTCCTTAAAAAACAAAATATAATAAGAAAAATAACTTTAAAAATAGTTACTTTTAAATTTGTAGAGCATTTCAATATTGTATAGATTTTATTAAAATGTAGTCATTATATTTATTCTATAAATCAAAATTTTCACATTAGTTTACAAATATAACTTTGTGTCCATAAAGTAGAAAAACAGAGAGTTATTGCTATCATATTTAGCAATATTTATACTATTCTTATTTATTAATCATGAATTTTATAGTATGACTGCAATTTTTCTTTGCCTAATTTAGTCAATTAGTCAGTTAAACCAGTTACCTACCAAAGCTCTTGGTTGGGGTCCTATCTGAAAGTTACTGGGAAAAATAAACTCCTTCAGTCTCATTTTCATCACCTAAAAATATATTACACCATTGCTGTAAGAGCTAAAAGATAATTTTTATGAGAAAATTATTTTAAACTTACAGTGAATTGCATACATTAGCAATTATTACATTTCTTCATTAATTATTCATGTCTTATCCGCCCTGATGATTTCCAATGACTTATAACTTCAAAGCTTTATTTATTTACTCTAGTTCATCTATCAGTTTGCTGAAGATATTTTCTTAAATTTTTATTTTCACATTATTTTTAATACTATCGGAAAGAATTATTTAAAAATATGCCCTAAAAATCACCTTTCCAGATTTTTGTTCCTGAGTCTTTAGTCAAGGACAGCCAATGTCAGATAAGCAAAATTTAATCAAAAGCAATTTGGAAACTATTTTAGCTCTACTCTGTTTTAGTTGTTGTGTGTGCATCTATGTACACCAACCTTCACAAATAACTGGATAGTGATTTACAGTGGTGGTTTATGGAGTATTATGGCTAGTGGCCCTTCTACACTTTGATCAGTGTGAGACATTACTGCCAATGGTTGGAAATAATTGAGAACTACCCAGGCTTTTGTCATCATAGCAAATCTCTTGAAGGTGGCAGGGGGTGATAGAAGACTACTTAGCTGACTGGGTTGAAAGCATGAAAATAAAGAAAATGAAGGTAGCATATACAAATGCTGATTTTTATTATGCACACCTGAAATCATGCACACTTATGTATTGTTTACAGTATGTTGTTTCAATTAAATTTAAAAAAGAATTTAAATTGAAAGTGTAGTTAGGTCACAAATGGAGCCAGAAGTGTGCTTGAAAAGCAACCTGATGCTTAGGACAACAGAAAGAAAAAAAATATTTGCTGACTTAAAAAAAAAGTCTTACTGTGGTCCTACTGTGTACCAGTTAGATCCACTAAGGAGGCTTCCTGAATGGCCCCTCACAATCAGGGCAAGGAATTATGTAAGGGAAGCCGGAAATGCCCTGAGGACTTTGCCTCAACAACTTTGTTTCTTCTGAGGGGGGGGGGGGGGG
>PVHY01005142.1:29109-85912 GCA_004024945.1 Uropsilus gracilis | reverse complement strand
TGGATCTTTGTTATCAGACCCTTGTCACTTGTCTGGAGGGCAAAAATTTTCTCCCAGTTGATTGGGTTTCTTTTTGTTTTGTTTATTGTCTCTTTTGCTGAACAGAAACTTTTTAGTTTTATATAGTCCCAGCTGTTTATGTTTTCCTTCATTTTTTTGCTGGCCATAGTTGTTTCCCCAAATGGATTTCTGAGGTGAAATTCATGAAGGGTTTTGCCCAGGTTTTCTTCTATGTATTTTATGGTTGCAGGTCTTACTTCCAGGTCCTTTATCCATTTTGAGTTAATTTTTGTATAGGGTGTGAGGGTGTTATCCTGGTCCATTTTTTTACAAGTCTTGAACCAGTTTTCCCAGCACCATTTACTGAAGAGGCTATCCTTGTTTCAGGGTATGTTTTTTGCCCCTTTGTCAAAGATTAATTGACTGTATATGTGTGGTTTTATTTCTGGATATTCAATTCTGATTCATTGGTCTATTTATCTGTTTTTGTACCAGTACCATGCTGTTTTAAGTATTATGGCTTTGTAGTACAGTTTGAAGTCTGGAATAGTAATACCTCCATTCTCTCTTCTGTTTGTCAAAGGGTTTTGGCTATTCGGGGTCTTTTGTTGTTCCATATGAATTTCAGTAATTTTTGTTCTATCTCTTTAAAATATGTCATTGGGATCTTTATTGGAGTTGCATTGAATCTGTAGATGGCCTTTGGTAGTATAGCCATTTTGATAATGTTGATTTTTCCGATCCATGAACATACTTCTTCTGGAATTTGTTTTTATGTGTTGTAGAAAGCCAAAATACATTTGCTTCTGTTTAAAGTAGCAAATGACTAACCAATTGTTCCCAAACTATTAATTGACTAAGTCACCCTATGCCCACTAACTTGAAATGCTGCCATTATCATAAATTCTTTTTACCCATGGGGCTGTTTCTGTGCTTTCTATTCTGTTCCTCCATTGATCTGTCTACCTAGACCCACAGCAGACCGTCCTGGAACTCATTAAGAAGCTACCACGATTTTGATCTCTGAGCTTTGTGCTTCCATGTAGCATTTGTGAAGACTCTGGACAAGAGCCTTCTCCCCAGAAAGCCTGTGCTGAGCCTCATCATACCTGCAGGAACAATGTCTTGCCCATCATACCCTTGTCTTGCCCATCATACCCATATCTGAAGGGCATATTATCCCTCTGCACACATCCAGTGAGCACTCAAGTATAGGGTAACTGTGTCTTGGTTTTATATTCTCCAGCCATTGCGTAGAACATGTAATTTGAGCAATCAGCTGTGGGATAGTGGAGAGTCCACTAACTTCCTGTGTGACCACTTACTAGCATTTTTGTGTAATTATGGAAAAGTCATTTATCCACTCTGACCCTCAGACTCTTTGCCATCGAAATGAAGATAATAGTCCTCACTTCATATCATCAATGTGAAGATTAAAATAAGTTAATTCCCTTAAACATCCCTGGCACTGGACCTAGTGCATAGGAGGGCTTCAGTAAAAGTTTAGTTATTCACTCATTCAACCTTCTTGTTCATCAAATATATGTGAATGTCTTCATCGATTCATTCTGTCCTCCATCATCATGAACTTGGCTGTGTTGAATAAACTTTTCCCATAGTGACTTCTTAGGTGAGGGAGTAGGCAAAGTAGCTGACTGGTTCCAGATGACTGAAAGCCAAAGAACATCTCAAACCATGTCTAACTGGTGTTTGGGCTATTCTGTGGTGTGTATACAGAGGACAAGATATGAGGACACTGAGCTTGGTGGGGAAGTAGGAGCCTCTGATGTGTGTATGTGTTTTTATATATATAAATACCAATACATATTTGTGTGTCTGTATATGTTTGTTTGTTTGTTTATCGCATTTGGTATTATTGTTTCCAGAAATGTACAGAGAATAAATCTAGAGCTCCAGAGACAGAGACTAGGTCTTAGGAGCTCCTAGGTGCAAGGTCTACTCTGTGTTCTTTCTTTTCCCCACTCTTTCTCCTCCCTTTCTTTTTCTCCCTCCCCCTCCTCTTGCTCTCTCAAGGACTCAGAGCTGATTCTATCTCTGGGGCAGCTCCCAAAACTTCTCAGCTGAGCTGTCAGTTAATCTTTTTCTGCAGAGAACAGGTAGAGTCTATCGGCGGAATAGAAGAAGGTGAGTAAGTGGAAAGAGGCACAGGAGTCAAATGTGAACATACTCTGAAATCTTTTGGCTGGAGAATGGGACCCAGGGGGACTGTGGGAGACACTTCTGACCTCCAGTCCTTCACACAGTGGGATTCTTCCCCTTCTGAGCTCCTACATTGCAGTTGTTCACTCTTATACTCAGCTCTGCGATTGTGGGTCACCATGTCTGTTTTCTCACTAGGCATTGTGCTTCTCAAGGCCAAGTGTTGATCAATTTTCTGCTCCAGATCTTGGAACACATATTGTGGAATATAGTAGACAGTAAACTCTTGCTGAAAGAGACAGCAAATGGATGCTATGCATGGTCCGCTGGTTAGTGAGTTTTCTGCAAGGTCACGTGGTTCTGTCACTCACCCCTCTGGCGTGGCTGGTCTGTTGCTGAGTGGCAGCAGGACAACTTTGTATTCCCTCTCCTCCTGGCCTGACCACAGGGCACCATGGCCTTCTGCCTCCTGCATTCTGCAAAGATCACATGGGTTTGGGCAGCCAGCAGATCCCCACCATCTATGCTGATCAGAAGAGGTCAAATCACATGTCCCTGACATTATAGTTACTTTCAATGTCTCTAAATTGGGAAGTTGAGCCCAGTTCAGGAAGTCAGGGTTAAGTGACATAGCCCTTGGGAAGTGTGAGCAGTGTCAAGTATACAACAGACACTTGATAAACATTAACAATTACTAGTAAGTTACATCAAGTTGGAGCAAACAACTACTGTAGATGGAAGAGGAGGTGGAGAGAAGGGGGCTTTAGCCAGGGAAAGAGGTGGGAGAGGTAGAGAGCAGGTTGGGGGTAGGAAGTGGGAGATTGAAGGGATGACTAGTTGCAGGTTTTTATATTTGTTTCTATAGTTATGACTGAGAGTTGTTTTGGGGAAGGTGATGTAAATTGAAATAGAGGGTTCCTTTCCAGGTCAGTAATCAGGGCACACACAAGCTCTCAAGGTCAATGAATGAGACTGTTTTCTGATCTTTGTTCTGGGATGGGAACAAAGTTCTGGAGGGACAATGATTTTCATATTGACCATTCAGTGCTCATTGATTGAACACCTACTGTCTGCCAGGGGATACAAAGATGAATTAGTCACAATCCTTGCCCCCCTGAAGAGTTCCCAACCTACTTACAGAAACAAGGTAAAAACTCAGGAAAAAGTTAAATCTTAATGAAAGATTGAAACATCCTACCAGGGGCTAGAGTGCTTTTTGGGCAGTGGTACCACAGAATCCTGTGCTCCATGGTAAGGAAGTGGGCAGATGAGTGGACTGGGGAGACAAAAGACCCTAGAGAAGAGGTGCCATCTGTACCCCCAGAGAGGACCCCAGGGAGGAGAGGAGACAGAAGCTATCTTCTGGTGTCAGTCTGAACGAAAGGCTCCTTATACAAGACTGCTGGCTACGCTGGGTCCTTTGGTGCAGGCTATGAATGCTGAACCCAGAGCTGGAAGCATATTCAGAACAACAAGAAGCTTTTGAGCAAGGAAGTAAGCATAATGACACAATGACATTACCGGCATTTTCATTTCAGAACTTCCCTGTGTGTTCATACCTTCACTGAGGGTGTGAGAAAAAGGTAGGTGGGTTTCAGAAGGAATGAGTTTCCCTACTTGGAGGTTCTTTCTGGACTCCTGGGGCCACCAGGGGCTGGTTACTGGTCACTCAACACCAAGTCCTGTTTTCTAAAATCTGTGACTATAAATTTGTGGTTCCATTTGGTCCTCACTATAGCTCCTGTGGAGTGAGGTTGACTCTCAGTTAGTAGTAGGTCCAGGGTAGACCTGACTCACACTCAGCTGTCCTGAGTGTGAATCCAGGTCTCTGAATGTGCACACCTCCACCTTGTTTGTCGGGCTGTGCAGGTGCTGAGGGATGGGCACAAAGAGCTGATAGGAAAGGAAGACTTTGCCTTTGAGGGCATTTCACATGGTCAGAAGAAAAGTCACTGAAATTTGTCTTCAAAGTAGCCGACAGGTGTTTAGGAAATAATTCAGACAGTAAATGGTACCCCAGTGAGGAAAGGTTAGCTTCCCCCTCCACCCAACACTCTGAGGTTTGGTCATGAACCCTCGAATAGGATCTGAAAATGATGGGTGGGGGAACCAGGTGGACAGATGGGCATGTGGACCCACCAATGGGAGAGGTTCTGATGGCAGAGACTGGGGTTTAGTCCTGGGAGCTGATGGTTGCCAGGACCTGGCTTGCACAGCTCCAGCCCCCTCTGAATCGGCCCAGGAGAAAGACCCATTTCAACCCATTCTTGGCCCCTTTTTCGAGTCAGGTCTGGAGACCATCCAAAAAGCTAAATAAGTAGGAAAGTGAGGAGACAGCAACCCAATTTGGCAATTAGCCTGCATCAGGCCAGGCAAGATGGATTTTCAACTTCAAGGAAATTGGCAAGAAGAGCAGAGGGAACCTTTACATTTTTCTTTCCCATTCTGGGTCTCTTTCCAGTGAGTTGAAAAATCTATTTTGTAAAATATATGGGCCCAGAAAGAACCCAAACCTAAGGAGAGTTTTTGCCATTTGATGTATCATCCTCTTTATTTAAAATGATGAAAGAGAGAAAATGTTTTTCAAAGTGACATCATTTATCTTATGATAATCAATGAAACCCTCATAAACTAATATATTAAAGAAAACATTTAAGCTCAAACCAAGCAAAAACGCTGGAGGTCTTTGGAGTAACCCTAAGGCTCGGAGGGGGAGACAAGTGACTGAGGGTTTCTCCCTTCTTCAGTTCTTTTAATGGGCTGGCCCCTCTTCTTACCTGCCAGGGTGCCTGTGAGTACTTTTTTTTTTTTTTGAGACTAGGTCTCCCTTTGACCGCAGACTCATGTTGCCTGGGGTACCACAGACTCAAACAATCCCCAACCTCAGTTTCCCAGATAGCTGGGATTATAGGCATGTGCCACTACGTCCAGCTATATACTTTTTGGAACTAGGTCTCACTACATGCCACCAGCAGGACTCGAACTGCCATCCCTGGCCCCAGTCATGGCTTCCTAGGCTGCTGCTTACAGGTATGCGCCACCGTGCCCAGCCTGGCTCTCTAAACCACAGGATCGATGTCTGCCGGCCCTGCTCCTGCGTGTTGACTCATAAATATAACCAGATGCACTTGACACCCTCTGCTTGGTACTGACCTTGATTATTGCCCAGTGACCGAGGTTCCAGATACCTTTGCCCACTTCCTCTGGGCTCACTTCTTTTCCAGGGAAGCTGGCCAAGCAGGTTTGATTTTCCGGGAAATCCTTGGCCAGGAGAATATAGGGCTTCAGGCAAAAGCAGGTTCCTCGGCTTCCTTCATTGTTATTCAAGGCACATATTGTTTATTCACGTTTCCCGTTTTGCCTGGCAGAAAGAAGGTGTTTGGAACTAAACCTCTCCCTGCTTCCCTCACCTGCGCCCACCAGTGTGTGGGGGAGGCAGCATGCACTGAGTCTGTCAAGAGAATAGCTCTGCGTATTTTTCTATTTTCAAGAGCTTCTGACCTAATTTAGTATGCGGATGCCCCGAATGCCAAGTAAAAGCTGCAACAGCATAGCTTTGCTTCCCATTAAGGAGGTTATGGTTTTGAGGGGGAAAAAAAATCTAACTTCCCTGAGGATGGAGGGAGGGAAGTTGCCAGAGGGTCTGTTTGGAACAAGAAGGCTTGAAGCCAGTTGTGTAGGCCTTGGACCCCTTCTAGACCCAAGGGGTGTGGGCGGTTCCTGGGACAGGTCAACCTGTTCTCTGCCTCCTGTTAGAAGAATGCTCTGATCCCATTTCAGTCACCATGCCTGAACCTTTGCATGCACTGACTTACCTGTCTCTCTATAAGTTGCATGAAATATAGGATGCATGAAAGTAGGAGCGTGTGACATTTGTCAGTGCTAGAACAGCCTCTAGAGCATAGTAAGAGCAGGGAAACATCTGTAAAATGAATGACCCCTGCCAGCAGCAGCCTCCAGTTGTTTCCACATCTGCATTGTAGAGACATTGAGTAAATGTCTCCAACTTCTCCCCTTAACTGTGTTGTAAAAGAGATTTAAACGCCCTCTATGTAACCCCAAATTAGTGCTTCTAATTACTACTGAGAGTGAGTGACTCAATCATAGAGAACTCATGGAGAATCTCCAGGTAGGATGGGGGTGGGATAGTGAGGTTCCCCTTTTTTCTGTCTCACTAAGGCCAGG
Organism: Uropsilus gracilis; assembly: GCA_004024945.1. NCBI lineage: Eukaryota > Metazoa > Chordata > Mammalia > Eulipotyphla > Talpidae > Uropsilus > Uropsilus gracilis. Next base: position 79,567 of record PVHY01005142.1, on the reverse strand, counting down.
CCAAGATACCAGAACACTCCTGGTCCTGTGTCATTTTCCTTACACTTGCTTCAAAGTCACTGTGGATCAGAAGTAGATTAAGCTGCTGAGAGAGTCACAGTTCAAGTTTTGACTTCAAAATGCTTTTCATGAAAGGGTCCCTAGACTGAGTGATGATTGTTGCAATGCAGCGATGGAGAGCCACCCTCCAGTGGAAATCAGTGACACCCCAGGGAAATGGTATTGTCCTTCATCTTGAGCAGCCAGTCTTTGTTAGGCAAAGAGTTGTGCTACATAATAGTTTGAGAAAAACAAAACAAAACATGGGTTCTTAACCTGCAAGGTCACATATTTGCCTCTATGCTGAAGACATACATTTGGAGAAGTGGGAAGAGGGATGGTAGAATGTTCCTCCAAAATACCCAACGAAATCCTTTAAGACTGCTTATTTCTGTTATATTAATTTATTAGCAGGTGCTGCGTCTTATCTTAAGCTACATAAATACCTATCTGATAGCTCCGCTTACAGTGGAGGATTAATACACCTATATTAACAGAGGAACTAATTTAATTTAAGAAATACCTTGAGGGTTCAAAAAGAAGAAAAACAACTTTTGAAAACAAGTTCTACATCATTTTCATCTTTGTCTTCCTGGGTCTGATACAAGGACTAGCCCATAGTAGGTATGTATGTAATATATGTTGACTGAAAGGATGAATGGATCTGTTAGATTGTTACTGAGGGGCACCCAAGGACCCCAAATTATTAAGGGGTACAAGCATTGAAAGGGATTCAGTCATCTATGTGCACAAAGGCAAAGGAATATATGCTTAGTGTGGAAGATCTTTAATGGAGTTAATATGCATGGGGAGAGAATAGAGAATATCAGTTTCCCAATAAGACTACCAAAACTGCCCATCCCTCTGTGGGTAAATACCCATCGAAACAGGCTTGGCCCAAAGTGGGGACTGCTGAAGGCTGACAGCTTGCCCGAAGTCTGAAGCACCTTCTGGTAGGAAAATAGCAAAAAGGTGGTTAGGCAGGTCTTAGTTGGGACAAAAATGGATATCACATCAAGATAATGGCTGTCAGCATGCCTAAGTGTCTTTCACCCATACGTCTTCTTCAAGTGTCTCTATGTGTCTGTAAAAGGCCAATACTTCTTCCTAAATAAGCCCAAATTCCTACTCCTAAACAAACCCAAGTGCAGCTCTCCTTCGCGCACTATCCTCCTCTTGCTCTCTCACCCAGGGGTGATGCCACCCCTTTGTCCTTCCTTCCCAGGCCCAGGTGAGCCCACTCACACATTCACACACCCACTAGGCCAGGATTGTACACAGTCATGGGGAGGGCACACACAGTACCCAAGGTGCTGCTTATACAGGCTAGTGGGGGGAAAGCCTGACCGGCTCACTCACCCTACATAAATCAACCTAGGAGTTTGGGGAGTCAGGCTTGTCCTACAGTCAGAGCTGTATCAGTCTCCAAGTTCTGAAACCTGCTTCCTCCTCTGGCCCTTTTACACGCCTCTCTCCACACCTCCTTCCTCGCACTCCCTGCTGGTTTGCTTTAACTCCATCCACACCTTGGCAAGAGTTCCTTCATCAAACGCTCCTGCAGTTCCCTTGGCTAAAGGTTTCCTCCAACTGTATGCCATCTGTTTCCTTTGGGACCTGTCAGTGCGGGGCCCAGCTGCAAGCTTCTGTCTCATCATGATGCCAGGCATATCTCTCAAATAACAAAAATGCATACGAAATAGATGCCTTTACTTCATTGTATCACACTTGAACAGGTGCAGAAGGTCACACAGGCCCGGGCAGGACCAGCACCTTTGACTTAGCGAATGGCAGACTCGGTGCTAAGGGAGACGTTGGTTCTCTTCTGGTTTGGAGTTCTCTCTGCTGCAGGGACTGGTCAGTACAGCCTCCCTGATCTTCCACACAGTACCTGCCACCATGCTGCCACCCCCACCCCCACTCCCATCCCCACCCCACCCCCGCAGCGCTGCAGAATGGGAAATGCAGTCCCCAGGCAGCCTTTTGTTCCACACTAACGAAGCTTGTTCTACCGGGAGCTGGGGGTTCCACTTCGATTTTCAGGACCTACAAATAACGCTCTACAGCACATTGTTTGCTAGAAATTACCCAGAGTGCAGCTCTTCCACGCTCATTTTGCTAGACAGGAAGAAGCCACAGCAGCAATCGATGGGCTTGCCACGGTTCTGTCCACTAGCTCTTATTTTGCTGGGTTTATTTTGCTTATGCAGTCCCAGCTGTGATCATCAATACCTGCATTCAAAACACTCCTGGCTCTGATTGTAGCTACAGTAATAAGATTTGGGGGGGGGGGTAAGGGGGGCTGGGAGGTGCTGATCTACCACCCTCTGCCAAGGTTACAATCTCTGGATGGAGGGAGGGTCAGTGAGGGAGCAGAATGGCGGGAGGGAGAGGGAGCAGCGGGTGAGGCGAGCTCCAGGAGGAGGCAGGGGAAGAAGGAAGGGACACAGACCAGATTCAATGCCGGCCAGGCAGTGAGTCAGTCCATTTCGTTGCCCCAAGCAAACCTGAGTCTTGATGCATCCATCTCTGAGCTGACTTCCCACTTCCATAGACCAAACCCTTTTTCCAGTTATTCCCTGTCACCCCTTCAATCCTTTAAATACAGTCAGATAAAACCAGGGAGTTATAGGATAAATTAGCATGTTCAAGCAATTACCAAGGCTTTATGATAATGCAAGTACAAGAGGCTTAAGCTTTATGTCTGGAAGAGGGACATGAACTTCTGAATCCCTCACACTGTCTTTAAAAGTCTTACAGTGGAAAGGAAGTATTTTCCAGGCAGATGAGGGGTGGGGGTTGTGCTGCCAGCTGATTAGCAATTCCCAAAGTACTTTGAAATTGCTTTACAAATCTGCAATCCCCCACCCAGGTTTCTTTGGCAAGTACCCTCCTATTTAAATTATGCAAATTTTCTTATCTTCCTTATAATTTACTTGAGCAAATCAATGCTTAGATCTACATTCTCTGAGATAGTCAAGAGTTTGCCTAGGACACTAAGTCGATTAAGAAATATCTTGAGGCCCGGCATGGTGGCAGGTGCTTGTAAGCAACAGCTCATGGAGTCTCGGTGGGGTCTGGGGATCACGGTTTGAGTCTCATCTGGGGCAACACAGCGAGACCTAGTCCCAAAAGAACAGCTGGGCGTGGTGCACGCCTGTAATCCTAGCTACCTGGGAAGCTGAGGCTGGGGATTGCTTGAGTCCACGGTACCACGGGCGACGTGAACCTGCAGTTCCACATGCAAAAAAAGCGAGACCTAGTCTCAAAAAAAAGAGAAATATCTTGAGGTGTGTTGGTGAATATCACAGATGTGTGTGTGTGTGTGTGAGAGAGAGAGAGAGAGAAAGAGAGAGAGATTATTATTGGTAGATGTGGTAATTCAAATCAGACATAGTCATGGGAGACTTGGGGAACTCAATATGTTATTATATTAATAGCCACACAAAAATTGTATCACCCTAACAGAAGGAAAGAATAAAGAGTATCAGAATAAAGTGGAATGGCAGATTATTGAATCCAATCAAGGATAAGGTCACCTGGGAACAGGTACCCAGGGAGAACCAAGACTATATGACTATTCTATTCTTGAGTTCTAAAAACCATTAAGAATCATTAGTCACCGGCAATGTAGTTTCAGCCTGTAAGTTAGAGTGTGGACAAGAACTATGGAAACTACCCCTTGTCCTTTAAAGAAACCTCAGCTAACACATGGGGGAAGAGTGGGAAGGGGAAGGAGCTTGGGAAAGGTAGCCCCAACTTGTTCAGGATGACAAATTTTTTCCTTGGAGATATGTTTTAACCCATGAGTTTTTTCAATTACAAATATAAATGTTAAGAAAATCAAATTGTTTACATTGGTATCTTGTATTGGGAATTCTGTGCATATTCAGCATCATGCATTTGTAATGCTTAAGAGCATGTTTTTGCTTTTGTGGTAACAGTTTTGTTTTGTGACAGTTCAAAATGTGAACTGAGTGATTCATTAGATATTTGTCTTAAATGGAAATCTTAGAAAATTAATCTACAGGTTTAAAACATTTAGGTGAACTTAGGGTCCAGCTATTCAAGTTTGATTTACTCAATTTTTAAGAATTTAAGTATTGGGGAGATTTTTATTTATCAGTCAAATGAAGTACTTAGAAAGGAAATAGGACATAGTAACTTTACAATTGCAGTTAAAATGTTTAAAGGAATTTAATTAATCAAGTTTATAAATGGAATCAACTGTGAATCAAAGTCCCCCTTAAAGTAACTGTTAAATTTTATTTGACTTAGATATAGAATAATGAGAATTATAAGCTAAATGTAAAAGCTTAAGTTAGAAGCAGGCCTTTAAATTTAGCTTTAAAAAGAGATCTAGTAGAACATAGTGGTTAAGAGCTTGGTTGCTAGAGCCAAACTACCAAAGAATAAAACACAGTATTGCCATTTAATTGTTGTATAATTAATCCTGAGAAGGTAAATTACCTATCTGTGTGTCAGTATTCTCATCTGTGAAATGGAACTGTTGATGTGGAAAGTAAACTATTTTTTTATTATTTAATCTCAGTTTTATTTGTGGTAATTAACAACTTTAAAACATACACATATGTGTATCTTTAACATTAAAAGTAGTCATAGCTGCCATCAATCAAAGAAGACAAGCTTATGTCATTTGCAGCAACATGGATGGAGCTAGAATGAATGATCTCCACAGAAATAAGCCAGAAAGAAAAAGAGAAATATGGGATGATCTCACTTATATGAGGGAGTTAAGGGAAAAAAACAAATGACAAGAAAAATATAAAACTGCCAAAAATATAGAACTGAAACATAGAGCAAGAGAGGGGAAGAGGGAGAAAATGGGGGAGTGGGAGGGCACAAAAGACTGAGATAGTTCATGGGTGACAAGGTCATGGTAGAACCTCCGGGGCAGACAATGATATAATACAGATAGATAGATAGATAGATAGATAGATAGATAGATAGATAGATAGATAGATAGATAGATAGATAGATAGATAGATAGATAGACAGACAGATAGATAGATAGATAGATAGACAAGTATCTATCTATTGACAGATATGTGCAATCAATAAAAAATTTGAAAAGTGACATGGTAAAGTATAGGTAGATAAAATAGATCAGAACAAATTATAACTTTTAAAAAGTTGACACCACAAACATTAATCAAATCCAAAAATAAAAGCAAATGTTTATATATATATATTTTTTAAAAAGTAGTCATAGCTGACAAAAGACAAAGTCTAAATTATTTTCAGGAGATCTAATGTAGACCTTATTTGTTCATTCTATGCTTGTAATATTATTAGCATTATTAACAAAGCTATTTTGATAAAAGTAGAAAAGTAATTGAAAACTGTTGTAAAATTTTCTCCAAATATACCAAATTGTTTTTTTTAAATTTTTTCATTAATGATTTTGTTGTTTACATATGTATGTTGTTTACATATGTATGTTTGTATCTATCTATCTATCTATCTATCTATCTATCTATCTATCTACCTACCTATCTGTCTAATACACCATTGCATTCCCCAGCGTTCTCCCTCCACCCTATCACCTGTGAGCCTTTATTGCTACCTTCTTGTGTTCTTTCCTTTCCCAATTTGTCCCTCACCCCTCCCCCTCCTTAGCTGCCCGCCCCAACTGTGGTTAGCTTATTTTAACTTTTTCCTGGCCTTTTGAATACTAAACTATTAATAAACCATTAAAGACATAACTCTTATGGGGACATCTATTAAAGATGTGTCCTTGTCACATAAGTTGCTAATACTATTGTTAATATTCACACTAATACATTGAAAAATCTTTTGTCTAAAATCATAAAATCTTTTGTCTACACATAAAAACCCTGCCATAAGAACATCAAAGATTCTACCTCATGATAAAATGGCTGAGATATTTGAATGGATACTCCAAAAATGACGGCTCCTTGTGGTCAATGAGCATGGAAATGTATTCTACCCACTGGCCATCAGGGAAGTACTCTACATGTGCTCCTTGGAGCATATACATATTCCATTAGTGAAATACTGAATAGTGATAAGAATGAATAGGCAGCTACAAACAAGAGAATGACTATCACAAATGTAATGTTGGGGGCAAGAGGTTAGATACAAAATCACGTAGTGAGTGATTCCATTTATGTTATGTTCAGAAACAGGCAAAAACTAATCTATACGGATCTCCCTTGGGGAAGAGGTAGGTAGGAGGCTTCTAAGTGTTGGTGAAGTTCCATTTCTGGATTGCTATTACACAGGTGAGCTCACTTTGTGATGCTTCATTTTGCTAGATGACATTTAGGATGGTTGCAATGCTATGTGTCAGTAAAATATTTTTAAAACTGAAGACACGAGTACAACGAATTCTAAATACCTGTCATCAGATTCAACGATTATGGCCTTTGCTTCCTCTCTTTGTTTCCTGTTCTTGTATCCACATTTTAGACCATTTCACTCTCACATCACCAAAATGCCATTGTTCAATCTAAAAAAATTAACAATAACTACTAGTTATAGTGTAATGTTTATGATCATTTTAAGTGATTCTGCGCTATTCCTAAAGAAAATCACAATGGTTCTCAGGGATATTTGACAGTTAAATTCACAAATGAAGACATACAAGTGGTCAATAAGTCTATGAAGATTTCTTCTTTACAAGTATTCAAAGGAATGTAAATTGAAGTGACAAGTGGCACCTAAATGAACATATCCAGTGAGAACTTTCCTGCTAAGTGAGATTTGTAAGTTGTACTTACCTGGAGGAAATTTTAGCAATTCATATCAAAAGTCTGGGAAAAATGTGTATCCAGTAATTTCACATCCAGAAACACAACCTGAGGAGAAGACCAAAGTGTAGAAAGACTGATGTATTTGGATATCGAACTGTTGCTAACCAGATCGAGTGCTTGGAAGCAGTACAAAATTTTTAAATATCCTTCATAGTAAATAAGTTGTAGTTAAGAAGAAAAATGATAAACAACCAAACCCAATTAAAATGAGGGATTAAATTTATTTTTAGTATCATGGAGATGCTTGCAATATAATGTTAAATGAATAAAAGATTATAGGATGCTATCATTCATTTCTATGACATACATCTCTTTGTGTGTAAAGTCTTAAGATAGGTCCCAAAATACTAAAGGTAGGTTTTACTTAAATATCAGGTTAAAGGTTACTTTAATTCTTTTTTTTTCTTTGCTTATGTGTTTTTTCTATATTTCTGTGATTATGTTCTTTTAATAAGAGAAGCATTTTTGCTGAAAACCACCAGGGGATATATAAGCAAGATCATAATAATAGCAACCATTCTCTTAGTACTGACTATATCAGACACTTTACAAATATGATTTCGTTGGGTCTTATTGCAAATGTACAAATGTAGATACTTTCATTATTCCCATTTTACATAATGGAAGACAAGATAACTTTGTAGTAGTTTGTATTGTTCTCAAGTATCCACTGCCCCTTCCCGCCCCTCTTGATGTCTGACTTGGCTGTATAATTTGCTTTGATCAATAACTTATGAATGGGAGTAAAATAAGCCCTCTGAGCAGTAACTTAAGAGTAAAGAGCTAGGACAGTGAGGGAGACTAAAGCTTCTATTTACACTAATTAAGTTGGTGATTGTTTGTTATTATAGCATAATTTAACCTCACACAAAAGAAGTTAAGTTGCCACCAAACCCCTGACTAGTGAGTGAATGAATTAGAATTCAAACTCAGCCAGCCTAATATCCAAATCTTTCAGAATTAGTCACCTGTGTGTTTATTTATCCAGCCCTGTGATGGTGCTTGTTCTGTGGTTTTGAGACTAATTCCAAAATTTTAGACCTATCTTTAGCACCTTCACTCAAACCAGAATCTCAGAATGGAGGCAGTTCCATTCTGAGATTCTCTCCAATTTTGAGCTTCAGATTTTGGTAACACACTGCTTTCTTTTTTAATTTTTTAAAAATTTATTTATATATAAATTTCACATCTTTGTAATACCAGGGATTCACACCCCCCCCACCCTCCCTGACCGTTCCCCCCCTTACCCCCTGCCCCAAGTTGTATGCTTCAGTTTGGTGCTTAGCTTGTTTTGACTTTTCCACATGGCTTTTATTTATTTTTTCCCTATATCCCATAGATTAGTGAAACCATTTGGCTTCTGTCTTTTTCTTTTTGACTTGTTTCTGCTAATATGATTTCTTCTACATGCATCCATATTATCATAAAATCAAGTTTGTCATTTTTAATTGATGAGTAATATTCCATTGTGTATATATCACATATTTCTCATCTGTTTGGGGGCATTTTGGTTGCTTCCGAGTCCTTGCAATTATAAATAGTGCTGCAGGAAACATCCTAGAACAGGTGTCCGTTTGTACCCGCATTGAGGTCTCCTTTGGGTAGATTTCCAAGAGAGCAATTGATGTGTCAAATGGTAGTTCCATTTTCATTAATTTGAGGGTCCTCTACACAGCTTTCCATAGTAGTTGGGCCAGTTTACATTCCCACCAGCAGGGTAACACACTACTTTCGATAGCAACTGAATTTTAAAAGATACCCATGAACCCAGGAGATGTAGCAATTACAATCACCCCTTTCAGTTCCACCTCAGAGAACTGGAACCTCTGCCCAAGTCTGAAATTTCTTGGAGAACTGCAAGTGGCCTTTCCATGAGGTGTACAAGGAAAGCTGATATAGAAAAGTTGTCATTATAGCATGAATGAGGAGGCATGAACTCCAGTGATCTCAATGACCTACCTGGAGAAAAGGAGACAATCTCTTCCACCATAAGAAGTGCCACAATAAAGGATTCTGAAGAACCATACCACACACCTGTCCTTCAAGAGGTTCCTGACATGCTCAGCCTGGCTACCAACCTCAAAGTTACTCCTGGAAATTTAAGAAGCATGGTCCTCTCTGCTTCAGGAACACAGGTCCTTACCCAGAAAAAGGACATTGCTCCAGAAAACAAAGGGAAGAGATCAATAGGTCAAGCATTGACCAACAACTTGCAGTGAGAGAGGAGCTAGAGTGACAGAAAGAGGGAGAGGGATGGGCCATATCTCAGGGAATTAACAACTATACAAATAAGACTGATATTGTATGAAATTAAGAAAGTTTAAAAAAATTAAAAAACAAAGAAAAGTTGTCATTAAAGATTTGGGACAGGGAGAAAAAAAAATTTTAGCTTTGGGATAGATACAAAATTACTCAGCACACAAACACAGTTCCTGGTAGCACCTAGCACAGGTCTCAAATATGCCCTTCCAGATGCTGTGTTCCGCTAGAGTCCACCAAGAAGTTAAACACTAACCATGTCATTGAACAAAAATGGAAGACGGACTGGGTCATTTCCCCCAGCTCCACTGTCTTTACCAGCACATGGATCTGGTTCCATCTTAGTCTTGGCTGTCCTCTCCCAGACGGTAAAATTAGAAGAAAACATCATAATTTGAAAATGACGAAACTGAGAACCAGAAATCATGGGTGACTGGCCCAGGGTCAAATTTGAGCTACTTAATCACAGATCTCAGATAAGACTTCAGCCCTCTTTTCAACCTGCCATATTGGTTTACCGGTACAAGAACTTCATGAACAGGTTTTCCTTTGGGAGAGGAAATGTTTTGGATCTAGAATGTACTAAATGCCTCTGAATTTGATTTGATTCAAATGAACGCCATTTGAATTTTAAAATGGTTAATTGCAAGTTACATGAATTTCACCTTAATAAAGCATCTTTTTGAAAAAAGAATACAATGAGAATTAATTCTGTTAGAGCCCATTATTAACTGCACCAGAATAAATTCACTTGAACAGTGTTAGCCCTCAAGGCCAGTGTTATTAATTCAGTTCCCCAATATCATGGTGGTCTGCGGAACAACACGGGGTAAATAAGGCTATATGTGTTAGCTTTCATCTCTCTTCAGTTTTAAGACAGGACTGTGGTTTCCTGGGTACTGTAATGTTGGGGAATTATATTTAAGCCATCCTTAACTCCTCCAGCCCACATTGATCTTTCCCTTCTCTGAAACACCAGCACTTACAGTTTGAACCACATGATTTAGAACTTAATTATGTTCTATCTTGTGCTGTTCTTTAATTGTTTGATGTAGGATAATCGTGTCATGCAATAAGGCTCTAGGAACTTTGAAGTCAGAGGATCTGTCTGCTGTTCATTTATTAATGTATTCATTCATGCACACATTCAATAAATGTTTTTTCACTATCAATTATGTGCCAGGCCCTGGGACAAAAAGCGAAGCCTGATGTATCATCTGATGACAGGGAGCTGAGAATTCCCTTCGAGTCTGGTGTGGCACAGAGCACAGGGATTCCCCCAGCATCTAGATTTATAGTTGAGATACAGTCTCACTTTAGAGACCCTCCTCTTGGGTCTTTTAGTTCAGGGAATAGCACCTCAGCTGTCACTCACAATATCAATTGTCCATATTAGGCACCCCGCCCCCCAATCTCTCCTACCTCCTCCTTTCTCTTGCCTAACTCTACACTAACTCTACAGTTGCCTTTGACATGCTATCCCGGCTGCCAGCTCCAAGCCTCTACTCACCTCCTCTCCTTGTTGTGACCAGAAAGATCTTTCTCAAATGCAGACCTGTGTACTGAGCTCCTTATTGTGACCTTCAGTGTTCTCAGGAGAGAGGCAGAGAGAGGAAGTCAAGTTCCTTGGGACTTGCACCCTTAGGATTTTTCCAGCTTCTTTTCCCTACATCCCCCATTATCCATAGCCCCAGCTAAACATTTGACAGGTCCTCATACCATTCCCAGGTCTCTAGCCTCAGTCTTTTGCACATGTTCTTTCTTATTTTATGGCCTCTCCCAACTAACTCCAGCTCATTTCCTAAGTTTTAGACCAGACATCATTTATTTCTCACCACCTCCACCTGGAACGCAGGAGCCTTCCTGTATCCCCTGTTGCCTTGTTAATGTCCTAATCATACTGGGGGAGAAAATTCTTTCCCCATCTGCTCTGTTGCATCCTCTATGCTTGGGATCTGGAATCTCCCAGATACCCAGAAAATACCTATTGATGTCACTGAATTGGATTATAGATGTGGGAGCAAACATGTGGATGGCTGCCTCTTCCAACCAACAAGCATCTCTTTCCCATAAAAACAAGTTGCAGACACTAAGTCCTAAGAGTTTCTTGACACTCACCCAATGGGACTCTCTAGCATGTTGGGGATACTTGGCCCTATACAGAACTAAGTAAAGCAAATCTGGAGTTTCTGAGTGAAAGGGGCCTGGAGCTGATGATGTCCTAGAGCTGGGGCCCAGGGGAGGCTGGCTAGCCAGGGGCAGGTGAGCTGTGGGCAAATACTTGTTCTACAAGCTGAAAGGTTTGGTGTGGGTCCTCCTACCCCATAGCAAGTTCTGGACAATCAAGAGAACCTTAGCATTTTAGAATTTGACATCCATTGATTTCCGGACCCATCTCTGCTCCTATCTCTGTTCTGGGGATTAAGAGCGGGGGGCTCTGAAGATCTCACACAAGCAAAGTCTGACTTGCACCATGTTAGGAGACACATGTGGAATGAAGAAGAAATTGAAACAGAAGAGATTGATAGCGATCTGTGAGGCCAGCCCACAGAACAGGATCCTAGGAGGCATGTCCAGGTCCAACTTTCATGAAGTTGTGATGACCCTTATATACCCCAGCCAGGAAATGTTACAATGATGTAACGAGGAAGTAGCAAAGCGTAGGTGACATGCAGCAGCGAGGATGTGGGGATGCACGATAATAGGAGAATTTACCTTTGGGGGCAACAACCATTACTAATGGGCCATATGTCTCTTGGGACATTTCAAAGAGGTTAGGAAGCTGGGTTACAGGTGAGAGACTGCTATCACCCAGCCTCTAGTGTGCCAGAGGGGCTAGAGACATAGGAGGTGCTCCTCTTCTCTGAAGCTCCTCTGCTACCTGCCTCCACGTTCCACAGCACCAGGACCCCGTGCTGACTGTGCGTAAGGGGTCAGCTATATGGTGTGGTTCCAGCAGTCAAGTTGATTTCCAGAGGTGCTGGGCTCTGAGAATGGGGTCCCTGGGTTGCCTCTGGGAAACACTTCACCAGAGCTCCCCCTTCCAGCCAGTTTCTCTAGGAGAGAGGGCATTACTTACATTCAAAGGGCAGCTTTAGTATGAAAGGGAAGAGTAAAAGACACTTGCATAGACACAAGCCGGCAGAAAGAGCTGCCTGGAAAGCCATGGGTTTCGGATGGGAGAGTGGCAGCCGCAGAAGGAGAGCATAGTCACACTGGGCATGCAGACCTCGCAGGAGTCTATCTACTCTTTGGGAGGGGCTCATTCCTCCGTGGGGTTGTTCCTTTGTTTATCGAATTAACCAGTGAAATCTGAAAGGGCCCCCGAGGAGATCCTAAGGACCTGTGAGTCCCTCTAAGAGCCCTCAATTTCCATAGCCACATTCTGCTCCACTCCTCAGGATACTTTCCAACAGTCTGCCAAGAGCCTGAAGGATTTTTCGTTCCCACGGCTGGTTTAATGGCAGTGTTAATCACTCCCACCCCCACTGCCTCTTGTGAGCCAGATTCTGGTCTCATGATTCCTCCTTTCCACGTTTTCTATTCTCATCTTCTATCAGTAGCAACAGTGTCTCCAAAATGTCCTCTTGTGTTGGGAAGCCTTTCCTATGCTCCTAGGTGAGAGCTCCCTTTCTTCAGTTCCCCACTGGAGTTGTAGTTGAAATGCTGATTTCCTCTTGGATAAACAAACCCTTGGAGGAGGATGGGTGAGAGATCCAAGATGGTGCTCCAGAGAGGTGTGGTGGGAACCACAGAGATATGCTGGGGGCCTCGGAGGAGGGGACAGGGCCCAGACCTTGGAAAGGGGGTGTGCAGGGGTGGTCTTTAAGCAGCAAGGTCTGTCTTTGCTTCACTCTCCTCTGCTCAACTTGAGGTCCAGTCCTGGTCACCTATGGATGCTGCACACACAGGAGATGATGGTTGATGGTTGGTTCATCCTCTGAGTAGCCCTGAGTGATGACCAGGATGACCTCAGTGACTTTGGCCAGGTTCCCCCTGACCTCAGGTCATCACAGAAAGCACTGCAGCCTTACTGTCAGTTCTTGTGTGCGATCGGATGCCAATTCCAAGGTGGATGATTTTTCCCATCGGGGAAAAGCTGGAGTTCAGTGGGGTAGAGTTGAAACCTCAGCTGGGAACACCTGAGACGCCCAGAGTTCCAGGCACCGTTGTGTGTGTAGAACTTGTGAGCAGAACGTTGTGAGCAGAAGGATGAGGCAAAAGGAGTCACTCTTAGCAGGGAGCAGCTTGGCTTCTTCCTGATAAGTAGTTGTTCTTTGCCAAGTGCAGGGGAAAAGCCTACTGACTTTCCCTGCACCCTGAAGCTCATGCCAGGAAAGGTGCCTGGCCTACCTGCCCAGGATGGATGTGGGGAGAGCTGATGAATCACACACCAGCCTGAGCCCTGCAATCACCTGATGGTATTTGAAGTCCCACTTGTTCATGTCTATTCTTTCCCAGTTTGGGCTGCTTCCACCTCCTCTTTCTCTGTTTCGGGACTCTGGAGTCCGGGGGGTTATCTCCCAGGGACTGTTAGCTGGGAGTGAGGCTTCAGGGATCACAGATTTTCTTGGGGATGTCCGTGCCCTCAGAAGTGAGTTAAACAGCAGCCTGGAAGCCTTCTCCCTGCTGCTTCTCCACCACCCTGACTATTAAATTGTTCAGAGGAGAGATCAATGGGTCCACTAGAAATTGTATTTATCTTCCTCCCTCTGCGGGGTGTCTTTGCTGCTGCTGCATCCTCCCAGCTGTAAATGTAATTCAGGAACTGGCTACAGTGGGCTGTGGGTGTGAGAGGAGGAATTCTCAGCATGAGCCAGAGGGGCTTCCTTTTGCCTTTGTCAGCAGTATATGGAATGATATCACGACAGGTGATTTTACATCACGGCATGCCAGAAATCAATAGGCCATGTGGGGGGCTGGCAGGTGGGAGATGGGCAAACTAGGGAGAAATGAAAGCTTGATTCGGTTTAGCTAAGTTGCCAGGGCCGTTTGCCTTAAATCCCTCTTATCATATCCCCACAACACAGGAAGAAATTCTTATCTAGCTAATGGCCTGTATTTCTACCGAACAGTAAGCTACATGAGGGTGCAGACTGTGAATGGATGAATATGAAGTTAATGGGGAGAGGAGGGGGCATGAGGACCCACCTCCTTTCATGTTGTTTCAAACAGAAGCTACTACTATTTTAAATTTAAATGGGCTTCTGTAACTGCCGAAATGCTTATCATAAAAAGTGAAGTGATACCTATACAGAAAAGAGTCCATTAGGTTAATTAATAATTTAGTCTGTCCTGGAATAATTTGCCCATGCCTTGGATTTATTATTTTTGTGCCCAAACTGACCGAAATGACTCTGTATTTTGATCTTATGCAGACGTTGCTTCTGGCTTACGTAGATCCATCCCAGCTAGGGTTGTCCATTCTCAGAAATAAACTCCTGATCTTAATCATTTGGAGAAAGACACCTGGGAAGAGTTCAGTCCTGCTGCTCTGAAGTACCTCTGCAGCAGCACCGTTCTGGAAATGCAGAGTGGGTGGTTACAGTGATTTGACACCCACACAGGGTGGAGAAGATCGTGCCCTGCACAATCCTGGCAGCCACCCACAGTGCCAGCCCACGAGGGTGCATGGGTTTCCCGGAGAATGAGTTCTGCAGCCCCAGCTCTCCTCTGGCTCTGGCTCTTCCTTCTGAGTAGGACAACCAGCTGACCCAGCCCAGATCTCTCTCCGTGAATTATTTTCAGGAGCAGGTGCAGGACTTCTTTGTGATTGTTCTACTTCTCAGCTTAGGTTGCTTTGGCAGAGTAGCGTTTCTTTCTTATTGGCTAGATTCTTGCTGATGAAAGCTCTTCACGGCCACTGAACACACGAGAGCCCTCCTCATTCACTTTTTCCTCCCAGTCCTCACGCCCTCAGCTCACACATCTCTCAGGTGGGCAGATCCCCATGAGGGGGGTCACCTGTATGAAAATGGAGGTCCACTTGCCCTCTGTGACTAGGCCCGGAGCTGGGACTGCATTCTTATAAGGTCCAGGTTCCATCACAGTGGGCTTTCAAGGTTCTAGTCAGAGTTTTCCAAGGACCAGATCAGCTACTAGACTTCCAAAGTGTCACCCACAGAGAAGGGATGGGTACAAGTTCTAGAAGAAAAGGGTTATAGAAAGCTGCTTACCGGAAGAGCAAGGCTCCGTGGGAGGCTTGGGAAGAAGGGGATAGACACAGCATGGGAGAATGGGAGGGGAGCCACAGAGTGACTTGGACCCCTGGAGAACTGCATACCCCGGAATGGTGGCCTAGAAATGAACATTCCCTGGACCAGTGGGAGGATTTCAAGTTCAAGGAATTACCCATACCACTAATAACTCGCAGCCCCTGGTGCCACCACCGTCTCCATCTCCTGTCAGGACATTGTTTCCAAGCTGGCCCCATGACCACAGTCACACCTTTTAGATGCCAAGGGTTACAGCCCCTTCCAGTTCCACTCAAGTTCTCTCCCGGAGTCTCTTTGCCCTGAGATTTATTATTCTACAGCAGTTGCGTTGAATTGCATTTGAAATCAATTAGCACAGGTACTCAGAGATGAATGCTTAGGCTCTGAAGAAAGGTGATGAAAACATACCATTTAAATAGAAATCAATTTTCCTTTCATGTATTTCTTCCTTACTGCTGCCCCGAAATTAATAGTTTTTAGATATTTGTGTGTAAAGGAGAGACTTCTTTCACATAAACCATTTCCGCCACCACCTCCTCCTCTTGCCTCCTCAGGCTGGCACCATCAGGTGTGCACCCCCCTTGCAGTGTTACAGCCCAGCCAGCCCCACGGAGAGCTCAGAAACCCGGGCTATTTGAATAAGCACAGCAGGGCATCAAGGAGGAGGAGGGATTGCCTTCAGGCCTCTTGTGTTTTGTCAACAGCAATTATGGTGTGGGAGGTGTCTCTGTGTCCCCACAATATCAAATGTCAGAGCAACAGACAATCAAGTCCCCACTGACTGCCCAGCCCTCTCTTAGCCTCATCAGAATTCCTGGGTGGAACAATAACGTTCTCCATTCTCCATGAAGAGCAATTGCCCAGAAATAGGCTGTAAAAGAAGTGTCACTCTGGGGACGCAAATGGTTCAGATGTAGGTGTCACTGGCTGCAGGGGACTTTGGGATAGAAGATATATGAACTGGAGTAGAGACCTAGCAGCAAAGTCCCCCGTCTGATTTCACCTCCTGTCCCACCTCTCCTGGGAATTGGCCACCTACTACGTCTCAAGCCCTCTGCAGAGTGTTCTGCTGCCTCAGTGGAGCTGCTCCCTCTCCCCCAGCAAGTGTCAGAGGTGCTGCCATCACGCTCCTCTGACAGATGAGGGCATGGAGGTGCAGCTTGTGCAGTAAGGTGTGTGTCAATAAGCTGGTCACGGATGAGTGGCAGATGGTTGACTGAATGTTATCTTGAGTGTGTCTGTGAGTATGTTTCTGGATGAGACTGACACTTGAGTCAGTAGCCTGAGGAAAGCAGGTTGCCTCTTCAAGGTGAGCAGGCCTGTAATGACTGGGCAGTAAGGACTGAAGGGGGCGTTGGATCCAGCCTGACAGTCTTCCAGCCAGGGCATGAGTCCTTGGAACTGGCTGGATTGATGGTTTCCGTAAACCATCAATTCCCATGGTCTTCAGACCACTGGCCTGCATGTCTTGGGGCTTCTCAACCTCCATAATTACAGGAGTCAATTCTTTAAGATAATTTAATAATCCAATTTCCTTTTCCACATTGACATCCCCAAAGCTCAGGCCGAGTCCTTACATTATCATATCCCTTTAGGATCTTATGACCTTCCATTTTTAAGGTTAAACTTTGGATTTTTAACTTAATTATAGAGTCAAATGCACTGGGAAGGAAAAAAAAAGTAGATTCCATATACCTTCTCCCCAGTTTCCCCGGTAGTATCATCTTACGAAATTACAGTAATACAGCATATTTACTTATGTTTCATTGATAATCCTTTACTTTTCAAAAGAAAATTTGTGAATCAAGCCTCAGGAAAGGGGATTAAATTCATTCCTGTAAGCAGTAATCACATTCACCCTTGAACTCCCTTTGCGAAATATTTCTCTAGATCTGATATTTAATTACATATTTTGAAATTTGAGTTTTCCATAGACTCATCTCATGAGGGTGGTGAGAATGGGAGGTGATGAATAATAAAATAAGTAAATGAAAGGAAAACGACTGTCCTTAGCGATTTGAGATGGGCTGTGAGGATGGTTAGGCTTTCTAGCCCTCAAGTCAAGTTGTCCTCTGCCACTCTGCTGAGGCTGACATGGCCCGAAGGGACAACCCTAGACTTTAAAGGCAGGCATCACCCCCATAGGAGAGCATCTGTGTCCCCAGATGGGTGCAGTGGGTCTCCCTGGAGTGTCAGCAAACCCGTCCCTCCTAGCGGCTGCTCCCCAACAGCAGAGGTATAGCTCATTCACTCCAGCTCTTCACCTTAAGTTGTGCCATGCCGACAGGCAAGGAGGAGCAAGCGGGCTAAGTATTCCAACCTCTGGATTCCCATGCATCCAATAACACTCCCCTGTTATGTTCCCAAAGCTTCAGGAGGTTGCATGGAACACAGCATCTTCCCTTCTTCTTATAGACTCCAGTCTGGGGAAGAATCCCCTGCGAGGTCTGCTGGTGGTACACACTCTTTGCTGAGGCCTAATTCATATTTTCCTTTTTAAAAAGTGGGAGGAACAAGTTAAACTTTGGCTTTCTTGAGGTATTTTAGACATCTGTTTCGTGCTAGGACTTTGAAATGTGCTCCTTTAGCTGTGCTTTCAGGAACACATATTTCTCTCCTGACAGCCCTTCTCAAAGCATATTGAATGGAGAATTTCTGTAATTTCACCACAGAATGTAATTATTGTTCAGACCCATTTCAGATACATCTGGTCCTCATTTTCTCTCTTTATCCTCCCTCATTAAAACATGCCATAAAACAAAGGAGTTGGCACAAGCGGGAAGGACAGCTTCCTGTTACCCAGGGGAAGACTTTCTTCATTAAAAATGTGTCAGGGGCCTTCAGGGAGGGCCCAGGGAGACGCTGCTACTCGCTGGGTCTCTGAACTTAAACTACAGAGGAACTCTAGGCTTTGTCCACTGTGGACGGTGAAGGTTGAGTCTGTAAGACTCACCTGGATCGCAACTTCTGGTGAAACTGACCAGAGCACCTGGACCGGAAAGAGCACTCATTGGCTGAGCTGATTCTAGGAGCAACATAAAACAGTTTCCTACGGAATGATTCTAAGGGACCTTCCCCTTCACCGTGCAGGCAGAACCTCAAATCTAAGATCAGAAATGGACCATAAGAAATAAAAATAGACACGAATACTCATCGTAGTTTATTCATCACGGTCAAAAAACTGGGAACAACCCATATGATAGTCTGTTAACAGATGACTATATCAACAAATTTTGGTGTATTCGTTCAATGAAATAATCTTAGTACTAAAATGAACTACTGGTAAATACCGATAAATAAATTTTAAAACATGCTGGATGAAGAAACAAGACACAAAAAATATGTGAGTATATTTTTTAAAGTCTGGAAAACAGAAATCTAATCAATAGAGATGGAAATGCCCCAGTGGTTATCTGGAACTGGAGGAAGGAGTGGCATTTAACTGGGAAGGGACAAAAATAAGAGGAACTTTTGGAGTTGGTGGAAATGTCCTTATCTTGACTATAGTAATGATTGCATGGGTATATACAAATTTAAATTTGTGAAAACCCATTAAAATGTACTCCAAACAGGTGAAGTTACTCTCTATATAAATTATGCTTTAGAGCTGGGCATGGTGGCACACTCCTGTAATCCCAGACTGAGGCTAGGCATCACTTGAGTCTGCGGGTTCAAGACTACCCTGGACAGCATAGTGAGACCTAGACTCAAAGAAAAAAATTAAAATAAATAAATAAATAAATAGAAAAATAGACAAACAAACAAACAAAACAAACAAATAAATAAGTGATGCCTTAATAAAGTGCTTTAAAATACTGTGTCATGGTCTTGGGATCTGAGTTACAGTGGAATGAGGTCTTAGGTTTGTCTTAGCTCCTACCTCTCATTTCATAGAGACGGAGGACCAGAGAGGTTGAGGTTACCCATGCACATTCAGCTTCCTAACTCACAGGGCAGGCTGATACCACATCTGGGATCTCAATCAGAAAGTGAGAATAAGATGCTCCAAATGCCAGTGTGTTGTAAGAGAGCACTTGGCACCATAAGCTTCGAATGACTTTTCCTACCTGGAAAAGTCTCATCTCCAGGTACCTCCTCTCTTCCCACTGCCCAAATATACCATGTCTTCAAGGTCCACCTCCTGGGTCATGACTGTAAATGCTTTGATATCAGTAGGTGCACATATGAGAGGCAACTGCAGCAAACGTATCTTAAGCTGCTACTTAATTCTCTCATGACTATTGAAACTTTTCAGTGTGTGTGTCTTGTTTCCCCAACCCAACTGCTTGTTTTGGTGCAGCTGAATGGTATATGATTTTATAGTCTCCACAGTTAGGCATATAGTAAGTCCAGTGAGTGCTCTAAACAAATGAAGTATTGTTACAGATATACCTCCTCAAAAGGGAGGTGCAATTTTCCTCACCTCATTTACAAGCAGCAGCCTTGTATACTATGTCCCAGTAAGCCATAAACTGGACTTCCCAAGTGCAGGAACTATTGGGAACAAGGGTCAGAGTTGGGTGGCCTGGGGTCTTGTACAGCATGGAAGGCAGGTGGGCCAATGATTATGTTTTGGACTCTGACATGTACCCTGGTAAGGTTGGAGGGAGATACATGTACCCTGGTAAGGTTGGAGGGATAAGACAGATGGGGGGAGGATGTTTCTGATCCTTGGCAGAGATGTAAATCACGTCATGACTTCATTGTGGATTACAGGTTTGTCTTCTTTCTCTCTCTTCTATTCCTGAGACGAGCCTAACCCTCTGTCTTGCTGTTCCCTACTAACAGAAGCCTTAAATTTGTCAGAGCTTTCTAGCCTTAAGAACCCAACTTGGGCCTGAGCCTGTTTGGCCAGGCATTTGCTCATGAGAGGATGGGTAATTTTCAAAGTTTTATTAGGAATATCCTTTCTTCTTTTTTCTCATTATGTGCAATAATTCTATTAAAAATCTTTTACACCAAGAGGATGTTTCATTTGCCTTTGTGTGTGAGGAGGGCTGACTCCTTGTCAGAGTGTGTACCTCTTAAGAGTTTGGATCCCTGAGAGCCTATCAGTCACACACTAAAAGTATTTGTTGAGGATATTGCCTATCCCAGTGTTCTGAAAGCTGATGAAGATACAGAAGAGGGCTATCAGGTTCTTGGCCTCAAGGAGCGCAGGGTCAAGTGTCTGGAAACCAGAATGCAGAGTTGAGGTAATGCTGAGTCACTCTCAGCCCAGACTACACATGGGAATCACTAGGGAAGCTCTAAAAATTTAGCTCAAATCTGGGTCCAAATGTAACTGACAAGATTGATCTGGAGTGGGGGCTGGGAATTCAGAGCACTATGTATTTCCCCAAATCAAAGATGAAGCCAGTGGGTGGAACAACTGATATAGAAGCTCAAATCTGTCTTCTAAATTTCATTCATTAGCAAAAATGAGACTAGGCCCCAAGCATCTCCTCTGATGGAATATTTGTAGGGTATCAGATGGGAAGTCAACTTGGCCAACTCAAGATCCAAAAGGAACTTCAAAACATTCCCCAACATATGCCCAACAGTTGCTCTATTAGCATTTCCAAGAGAGGACCGAGAACTTGAAATGTTCATGAGACTTTGGCAGGTATTTGCATGCAAGATTAGAATGGGTAAGAACTCTTTAAGAGTAAGAATTTTGTGAGGCAAAGAAGGAAGAGATGATATTTGCAGATTTGGAAAGCTGCTCTTTTAAGAGAAGTTTGATACTGTGTGCTTGTTCAAGAGAGTTAAAGGTACTTTTTTGCTCTTCTGCCCTGGAAGAGGTTGTTCCAGGTAACACACACCCTGTCTTTTCTACCTTAGCAAAGCAGTAATCAGTCATGAAAGGACCTAGAAATGCAGCATCATATGCATCATCCCAATACCAAGGATTGGTAGAGTCTTCTCTTGGGGTTTTTGAACACAGTTTCTTGGGAAGTGGGGTGTTCTATCATTCTTCATTCCATTTGACTCAACTCTCTAAGACTGTGCTTGTCAAGGGGCTGTTTCCCAGTCATCTGGAAGATTTGTTAAGAATGTAAGTTATTTTGCTTCACCCCAAATCCTCTGGCTCAGAGACAGAGATGGGTGGGGTTCTGAAATCTCTACTTTATTTCATTATTTATTGAGGTAACTTTGGTTTACATTGTTGTTTATGCTTTAGAAGTATAGCATCTCCCCCTTCAGGTGCCATAAGCACACCACACCCACCACTGAAGCACCCACAGTCCATCCTCAGAGTCCATCATGCTCTCTCCTCCCCCTCCCCCCAAGGTAGCCTCTGTTCTGTAATCAGATTTCTAGGGTTTGTTGTTAGTTTGTTTTCATCTAACTGTAGGGTAAGTGAGTTAGGTTTTTCACCCTCTATCAGCCTATATTAGCAGTATATGTAGTAGTCTTCACCATGGTTATGTGGTCCAATGGGTTTGTGTATATTTAAGTGTGCACACCTGGGTCTAGGGGAGGGGGATAAAGGGGTGTAGAGAGCACGAGAGAGCATGCACAAGCACAGATGAGAGAACATAAGAGAATGCCTGAGAGAGCCTGGAGAAAGAGCTTGAAGATTCTTGGGGGGCTGCCTCCCAGCTTTGCTGTGCCCTACTTGATGGGTCTGTGTAACCACTTAGAGCAATAAAGAATCTACACAGGTTAGTGCGCCTGATGCTTGCCCCTACAGTTGCCAGTGAGGATTGATTACAATTGGCTATGAAGATGGAATGGTTACCCAACACTGAACCTTAGTTTGGTTTTTCTCTATGGAACCTGCATTTTAAACAAACTGACCAGGTGATTCTTTTGCCTTCTTAGGTGTGGTGACCACTGGTAGGATGGAATGAGCACTGAAGACCTGGTTGTGAACCCCACTCCACCACTTACCAGCAGCAGCACTTCGGGCTAGTCATCTGGCCCTTCTGAATTTCTGTAAAATGGGGCTAAATGGTGTTGTGTACACAAAGTAAAGCATACGTGAGAATGCCCCATAAAATAGACCCTGCAGACACAAGAGATGACTCTAAAGACGATACCCTGCTTGATTTAGCTAAGGTTCGTAACCTTTCATCATGCACAAGTTCAGGTATATCCAAAAGCAGAGAGGTAACCTAAAGAATCCCTATGTGGCTAGTACTGTTGAATAATGATCAACTCAGAACTAGCTGTGTCTTATCTCTGCTCCCCTGCTTACCCATGTTCTGAACACTTTTAAAGTAGATTCAGAACCTTATTTTATGGATATATGTCGCAGTACGTCTTTAAAAGACAAGTCTTAAAAACATGATCATGCCTCAAACACTGACTCAAACACTTAAGATTACCTTAAGATCATCAGATTCCATTTAGTGATCAATTTTCCTGATTTGTACACACACGAGTTTATATTGGTTGGTCTGTCTCTTACACTTTAAACATAATTGCACGTCATCTATCTTTTTCTTTTTTCCTCACAATTTTGATAGTGGTTGCTAAAGAAAAAAACTTTCTTCTAGAGACCTGATTCTCAAAGTCTGGTACCAATTACCCAGTTAGACATTCATAATGCCAAATCTCAGACTCTGCCCCAAACCTTCTACATTAGAATTGCCCCGCCCTACCAGTGATCTCCATGCAGCCAGTTTAAGAAACTGTGCTGGACCGGGCACGGTGGCTTGTGCCTGTAAGCTTCAACCTATGAAGTGGTTGGGGCTAGGGATCGTGGTTTGAGTCCCGCCTGGGGCCGTAGCGAGACCTAATTCCAAAAAAATAGCTGGGCATGGTGGCATGCGCCTGTAATCCCAGCTATCTGGGAAGCTGAGGCTGGGGATTGCTTGAGCCTGTGGTACCCCGGGCAACGTGAGCCTGAGGTTCCACGGGCAAAAATAGCAAGATGTAGTCTGAAAAAAAAAGAAGGAAACTTTGCTGATTGCATGTCAGTAGAGTCCTTTCATAGGATGGCTCTTGTAGGGTAAATGAGTTGGTCAAGCTTTCCCAACCATTAGCCTCTATGACCAGCACCTGTGGTACTGTCTCAGCCCTATGACTGTATGTGCCTGGCTTCGTGGGTGTGCACATGCATGAGTGGGTGTTTGGGCCTGGGAGGAAAGGATGAAAGAGCAGCATCCCCCTGGGGGGGGGGGGTTGACAAAAATATGAGGAGAATGTGAGGGTAACACAAAGGGAACACTAGGGAGAAGCCAGAGAGAGAATGTGAAGATTCCTCCATGTGCTTGCCAGCCTCCCTGCCTACTGTACCTGTGTACCTGGTTACCTGAGACCATGAAAGCTTGTAACATCCACCCAGGCCCTCGACATGACATTCTTCTTTATCTGCTAGAACCGATAACGAACCTACCTGAACTGGGATGGTTGCAGTACACCTCTCTTCTTTATAGTTTTCATAATTCCCACTTAGAGATAAAGGTTTGATGAGACTCTAGGCTTATTTCCTTTCTTTTGCAAGGTTATTTTGTAGAAGTAGTCAATCCTCCATTTTGTTTAGATCATATGTGTATTCATATCTTATATCTCAGTGCAGTGCTTTGAAAAATAGATCAGCCTATATTTGCAGATCAGAGCAAATTCTGGTATTTCTAACCATTTCTAAGTACAATTTCTACATACTTCCCTAATCATTCCATTTGAAATGAAATTTTTATCTGATGCAGACATGAGTTAATGACTTGTGAAACTAGGATATTACTGTCCATTAATTTTTTTTACCACCTTCTAAGGGAGTCATACCTTCTGACTTGTTTATACAAATGGTAACATTGTTTATTTTGTGGGGTGATTTATGATGAACTTGGAAAGAACACCTTTCGAAACATCCCTCAAACGGTGTACCGTATGGCTGGAAACTTCACCAGCTGAGATTCATTCCTTTGGGTTTTAAAGCATCAGTTTTCCAGTTAATTAGATTCACAATGTAAATACTCCTGAGGGTAACCAATTCACCCATTTTCAATCACTAGCATCCCTAAGGCAGATATAAAAAAGCACCCCCTACGCAGTGGCTCAGAACAGCAAGAATTTCTTTCTTTTCTAAAATTTAAATTAAGTAACATTGCATTATAACATTATCTAAGTATTAGGTGGTCTTTGTTGAGAACTGACATATATGTATTACTTCAAGTTCACTGCTAAATGAACTTTTAGGGACATTTCTTTTCTCACTATTATGGAGGTTGGAAGTCCAAAATCAAAGTATCAGCAGGGCCAAGCTCCTAGTGAGGTTTTTAAAGAAGAATTCTTCCTTGCCTCCTCTATTTCCAGTGGCCCCAGGCATTCCTTGGCTGGTGGCAACATCAATTCAATCTCCACCTCTCTCCACCTTCACCTTCTATGTGTCCTTTCCTCTTCCAAGCAGGATCCCTGTCATTGGATTTAGGGCCCTTGAGATCCTTAACTAATTTATCTTGAGTTCCTAAAATAATTATATCTGCAAAGGCCCAGTTTCCAAATAAGGTCACATTTTGAGGTTCCAAGTGAATATGAATTTGTGTGGAGGAACACTGTTTAACCCGCAGCTCTGGCAATGGACTTTTGGGTCAAGATGCTCATGAAAGGAGTAGGTAAGGTGGAGAGACCTGGGGTGCAGTTAATCAGTCAGCTGAATCCCATGTTGGGAGTTTGCTCCACATGAGGGTCCCAGAGTTGCAGGCTGGAGCAACATGGATGGCCAAGGCCAGAAGATGAAATGACCGCAAATGTCTGGAAAGTGAGATGACCCCACTCACGTCACCATCTGCTATGATGCCCATAACCAGGTATCATCTTTCCCACTTCACTAAACCTGAGTCAAGAGGGCATTTTCACAAACTCCATGTCCTCTCTTAGAAAAATGTTTTGATGATTTTTGTCTAGTGAATGCACAACTCACTGCCTGATGAGTTCTGAGGTATCGCTTGCATATTGTTCTGAATTTGATAATAGCCAGCCGGCTCATTTTCCAGCACACTAAAATCAAGTCCACAAAATGTATTCCTTTTCTTCTTTCACTGCTTCCTTCATAATCAGTAGTGAGGATAATAGAAGCAAAATGACTGTTGTTTGGAGAAACACCACTCTCTTCAGTCTAAGCAGCTGTAGTTTCATAATTATCTGGAAACTAACTTCCTAGATTGGTCAAGAACTTCAAGTATTGTGGGTTTTTTTTTTACTTTTTTTTGATCTTCCTTTTCTTTCTTTTAAAACTTTGCTCAGCCTTTTCTGTTTGGTGAGTATGTAGTGTATGCAGTTGCCATGGAGATTCAAAGATCAGCACAGCACAGTTCTAGTCTACAAGGGCCTGACAACTCAACATGAGAGTTCAGCCAGGAACATAGCTACATCCTTAAAAGTCTAAACATGCACGCAAGAGAGGATGAACACTTAAGATTCGCAAAAAAAATTTTGACCCCATCTACATTTATATTTGGACATAATATCTCTGATCTCTGGATCTTTTCATCCTGGAAAAAGGGGAGAAGCAGGAGACATTTGTGTTCTTATTTTTCTGATTTGATATTGGTACTAACAGCTCCGAGTGGTGACTGCTCACACACAGAGCCACTACTCCGAGCTTGTTAGACACATGACTGTAACCCACACTCCCACTCCATTTTCCAGGGGAGAAAACTTTCGCACAAAAGATAAATAACGTGCCCACACCAAGACACCCCTGGAAAGTTTCTATTTTCTCCGTGAAATCAGGACAGTTTACTCTAGTGCCAGCTGGTTTAGCTCCATGTCCTGAAATCCCTTGAGTAAGAACTCACTTTTGAGGTCCAAAGGGAGCCCTCCCAAAACAGGAGAGGAAGCTCTGAAAACAGGTGAGACAGGACAGGTGCCAAGGGCCAAGGGCAGGCCACCCGTAGGCATGTAAGTGATGACTCAGTGCTACCTGACTTGCGTCATTGACCAGTGGTGTTGCTAAGGCCAGTAAAGAAGTGAAAATAAGCCGGGCACGGTGCCACGTGCCTGTAAACTTCAGCCTGTGAAGTGGCCAGGGCTAGGGATCGCAGTTCAAGTCCTGCCAGGGGCCTAGTTCCAAAAACATAGCTGGGTGTGATGGTGTGTGCCTGTAATCCCAGTTACTTGGGAAGCTGAGGCTGAGGATTGCTTGAGTCTGTGGTACCCTGGGCAACGTGAGCCTGCAGTTCCATGGGCAACAATAACGAGACCTAGACTCAAAAAAAAAAAAAAAGAAAAAAAGAAAAAAAATGGCAGTGGCCTAACAGCAAAGATCCTAAAAAGAAGACTTGGAGACACAACCATCAGTCAAAAACTGTCCCCATGGAGGAGCAGCTCTACCAAAACACAAGAGTGGAAAGCCGGTCCCCAAAGCTAAAGACCCGAAACATAATGGGAGGAAGCAGCAAAATGAGGCAGAAAACAATAGATAGAGTAGCCACCAGGAAACAAGAAACAGGGGTGCAAGCCAAAGGCGCACGGAATGGCCAATGAAGATATTGAGAAAAAAAGAAAAAAAGAACCAAAAAAAGGGCTAAACATGGACAAACAACAAAAAGAAAGGAGGCAAAGAGACCAGAGGGAGTGTGGTGGGGTGGGGTAATCCTATGGGGATCAACAATTATGCAATCACGTACAGTACAAAATCCAAAAATAAAATATATATATATATTTTTAAAAAAGTGAAAAGAAGTTTGAGGATGAGGCCCGAGGTACACCCACATTAAGGATGTGGACATGCAGAAAGAAGAGGAAGGAATGGGTTCAGGAAGGAGGGTGCGATCACAGGTCCCACAGAGGCAGGAAGAGTAAGGAATCTCTGAGAGAATCAGCCCTGGTTCTGGGTTTTAGGATTTTTTGGGCTTTTGGAGCTTTTGGGGAGGTGGGTTAGAGTATTCCAGGTGAGTCTGACCATGATGGGGATGAGGGGCAGGTGGTGAGTGGTGGCAGAGAAAGTTGTAAGGATTGTCACCTGCTTTTGGTAGACTGAGACTAAAAGGAGGAGGAGCAAGCAGAAGCAAGCTCAGAGAGAGGCTTGGTCTACACAGCCCAGGGTGTGAGAATGCTCTGTGTAGATGCAGTGTGAGACAGGACCTATCTGGGATACACAGCAGCAGCAAAGCCACAAGGCCTGCCATGGCTTATCAGCAGCTGTGAAAAATTCCATTTTGACCTTTAACAGCATGTAAAGTATTTAGTCACATGAATAATTTCCCCTTAATATAACACAGAGAAAGGAGGGGCAAACTGTTAGGATTTCAATTTCCTAGAGAATCTGTGTCTATAGAAAGCATACACAGAAAGAATACGTGTGACTTTACAGAGTTATTTTCTCTACGTTCCAAATTCCCAAAAACAAACATGTTACTTTTACAATGATGAAAAGGCATACGGCCAGAGAGGGCCTTGGCCATATGAGAATTAGTGTTCCTTTTATCCTGGTCTTTACTGTTCCAATAATACTAGGAATAGGGAAATAATAGAAAACCCCAATTAATAGAGGGATAATAGCATCCACCTCCTTGGATCATCAAGGGGATTAAATAAAATAATACATACAAAACACCTACAACAGGGCTTGATGCTGAGTAAGTGTTTAAGAGAAGCTTGTTATTCTTGCTGTGCAAACACCTGAAAACTATAGAGGAAACAAGCATCCCAGGACAATATTGAACAGAACTCTGACTGTCATTGCAGGTAAGACACTGTGCTAATCACATTCATTTCCTAGTTTTCCCCTACTCTGCACAGATCTGCAGGAGCCACAAGTCTCAGGTTCCTTTGCCAACTGGCTGCCATGTAGCATTAGCCAGTGGGGGGGGGGGGGAGGAGAGGGGGATATCAGTCAAGTTTCTCTGGAGAGGCAGAGCTCATAGGAGATGGATAGACAGATGGATAGATTAGGTAGATGGGTGAATGGATGGATAGATAGCTGGACAGATGGATGCACAGAAATAGATTGATTTCAAGGAAATACTTCATGCAATTATAGGGACTGGTTTTCCCATCACGTGCAGGGTATTGCCCTGTGTGAATCCCTCCAGCTGGAGTCTCAGGTGACAGTTCTAAGAGGCACCAGGATGCCAGGTACCCCCACCCCCCACTTCTCATTGAAGGGGTCCTCCTTCTCCAGCTCTGCGTGCCACAGGATTCCCCATTGAAGTCTGTGAGCAAAGATTCCTGCTCAGGGCAATAATCTCATGGCAACTATTTCACTCTCCAAGGTCCCTTTTCTCCAGGGATTCTAGCTCTTTCCGTTGACCCCCTTCTCTGAAAGGGCCATTCTGCCTTTCTCTTTTGTTTTTTTCCTCTCACCAAGCAGACACTTATGCCCTTGGCATGGTCCCACTTGCTCTTGCCCCATCCCCAGATGTGAACATGCAGTGTGACTTACTGTCCATTGACTTGCTGACCTTGTCTTAAGAACTGTCATTCCCTCCCTGTCAAAGAGTGGTGCAGCTGAAATAGCACCCCAACCTCCTGACTCCTCCTCTTCAGATAGAGAAGAGTAGTTAAAAGATCATTTACCTGGGAGCTCTGGCTTTAAATTCAGGGTTTGCTATTTACTGTCACTCCAACCTTGAACAAATCTGTGACAGCGTAAGATCATTTGCTCATCTGTAAAATGGGGCCACTGGAGCTGAAGGTCAATCTTTGAAACCCACAGAGTGCAAACAAAAGGAAAAAAAGAGAGCAAGTACTCTCTCTCCCCCACTCTCCTCCCCTCTCTCCCTCAGTTATTACACAGCTTTCTCTTTGCTGCACCTCATGTTGCTCCCAATACCATCTCACCCAGCACATATGGGTGTCACCATCAGTCACTCTAAGGGTTGCAAAAAAATAATGCACAATGGGTTGTCTGGTGCCCATGCATCAAAACTGCAGACCGGAACTTCCCAGAGCAGGGTTGTGGCATTTCCCAAAAGCACTGAGTTTACTTCCAGCAGACTCTCACAGCAGCCTTTCATGGAAAGGCTCTACTTTCTCCCATCCCAGGAAGCCTATGTTCACAGTTAGCAGCTTTCTTGCCCATAGTGTAAGGATCAGTTGCTAAAACATGGCTACTTGGTTTCTTTTCTCCAAGTATTGATCACTGTACTGAAATTTCAACTCCAGCTTTGTTCTGTGTTGATTTATTTTTAAAATACGAAGCAGGTCATCCTTCCTCAAGCTTCTCTTCCTTCCTTTTGTTCTTTTTTTACCTACTACATACCTACTACAAGGAGAAAAAGAGCCAGGGGATCCCAGGCAATTAGAATAATTCAGGTCTGTATTTTTCCAACTTTAGGGGGTACATGCCTTGGGCATCTGTAGCCATGAATCAACAGGTAATTTTAAATTATAAATTCAACATGGAACATCTCTCTGGAGCATTATTTCACTCAAGTTTTCAGCAAAGAATATTTTTATTTGAAAACAAACTAAGATTTATATGGTACTTTCTGCAAAAGGCACATGGTTAAAAACTGAGGCTGTAACTCAGGGACTTCAGAAAGAGTGAGCAAGGGGAGACCCAACATAATTTAAACTTTCCTCATTGGCATGTAAGTGAGGAAATCTAGAAAAACCAAAATGTCAGAGAAGGAAAGCACGAGCGAAAGGGTCAGTAAATTCAGCAATCATTGTAGTAAGTCTGAGATTCTACTCAAAGAAAGTACTATGAATGAAAATAGAAATGGGAGAGATAAGTAAAAAAGTAAAAGAAAATTTCTCTAAAAAAAATCTCTAGAAAGATGTGGGTTTCCAGATAAAAGGGCTCGTTAATAATGTTGTTTTCATGATGTGAGTGATATCTTAGGTGTGAACATATGCCCTTAAGTCACATTACAATGTTGTAAACTGATGACACATCAATAAAAAATTAATTAAAAATAATAATAAGGGGTCAATTAAGTGCTTTAGTCAATGACATACACCAATCTCAGGACATCTGGCATATTGAGATCTTAGAAGCTCCCGGGAGGAAGAACACTTGCTTAGAAACTATTTGGAATCGGAATGCCATCAAACTTAGCAGCAACAGAAGCTGGAAGGTGCTGGACCAGCATTGTCAGAATCTGAGTGGAAGTGATCTTCAGTTCAGAATTTTCTGTTTAGTCAGATCGTCACTAGAAGGTGCCAATGTGGGGACAGAGTTACCTTCAAGCATGTGAAGACATGAAATAGCCTCTTACTGACAGTTCAGAAGGAAGCTATGGACACAGGCCTATCTCCAGGGAGGGAAGACACTGAGAAGAAAGGGACATGAGACATGGGATGCTCTGGCTTCAATTATGTCTCCCCAGCACTTGTGCATTGACGTTCTAGGCTTTTTTTGGAAACAGAGGCATTGCAGAGGCACCAGATTGGCATGAGGAGCCACAGGGACAGGTGGGCCTCCATTCTGATAGAACCAGAGTCCTCACATGAAGACGTCAGGTAGAGTTGGGGTTATGTTGCCGCAAGTCAGGACTACCAGTGGGCACATGAAGTGAGGCTGCATAGATCCTTACCTGGTTCTTTCAAAGGCAGCAGTAAACACCTACATCTCCAACTTGTAGCCTCTAAGGCTGAGACAATATGTTTCTGTTGTTGAAGTCACTCAATTTGTGGCACTTTGTAATGGCAGCCTTTGGAGACACACAGGGGCACAGACATGGCCACATGGCAAGTAGGAGGCCCCAGTGACACTAGAGCAGTTGAGTGGGTACTCGTCCAGCTAGCCCAGTGTCCCATCCTGGACAAGGAAACAGGTTCCAGAATTGTGGCTCCAGAATGAAGACCATGTTAACATATTATCATTTCCTAAGTGGAGTGAAATATATGGAGGAGACTTAGAGTTCCCTTGATGAGTTGGGGAAAACTAAGGATGGTTACACAGAAAATTAAACCAACTAGAAATAAAATAAAAGACAAAACTAGGAGAAAACCACTAAATTCAACACATACATACACACACACACACCAGTAGATGCCATTACAGTGCATGCTTTTGCTTATAAGCAGAAACTTCATACTGAAAACAATGCACACCCTGAATATGGACTTAACCAATAGCTGTGATGTCACTGTAGTGGGAAGATGGAAAAGGCAAGAGGGGGGAGCAAATAAAAGCGCTAAACTGTCTTAAACTATCATAGAAATCAATAAATAATATAAAAAAAATCAACAAAAGCAAGAAATTCAGCACAAGTATTTATTTGAATGCAAATAGCTGAAAACAGCTAAAAGCATTTTTAAAAATGGCTGTCCAAGGAGCAGGGCTAGGGGAAATAAGAAGGGTTAGACCAGGGGCCTGCTGTTCTTTGATGTAAGTCTTACAGAGCACTCTTTTGTTTTAAAGTGTATGAACATCTTATTTGGGGGGAAAAATAACTTTGAAAAACAAAACCTTCCATTTCCCTTTTCTTTACCCAGAGGGGAGACACAGACAAATTTTCTGGCCTTACTGATCAGCTTTAGATCCTTGACAATAGGGCCATACCTGAAAACCATTGCTTTATTGAACTGCTTTGGTCATTTCTTTTGCACTTCAGGTATTTCCCCATGCATTTAATCATTGCAATCAAAGTTTTGCTCATATTCTAGTTTTTCCTCATGCTTCTAAATAGAAGGGGGTAGAAATCACAGAAGACTGGTCCCATGGAACATTGGAGAAACTGGCTTCCTGGTCAGACTGTATTCACCTGAAGATGTCCGTTGGCTCCAGGTGAATTCTCCTGCCATCTGGGGGTTTGTTGAGAACTACACATAGGGCTCATTTAGCCCTAGCCTGACCTGCAATCTTGACAAAAACCAGTCTTCTATCTGAGGGGCTAAACTTCGTTCTTTAGCCTGTCCCAATTGTCTGTTTTCATTGTTCCGTGTGTTATGACCTGACATAGTTTGCATTATTAAAGTACTGTCATCTATCTACACATAAAGGTGAGTAATCTGAAGGCCATTCCCTGATGGAGTGCTCTATTTCTCGGCTTCTCTGTTTCCTCCTCATATCCTCCTCCCTCCTTTCCCACCTTCGCTCCCTCCTGTAATTTTGAGAAAATGACAAAATACTAGGAAGGAGCCTCTGCTTTCAACGCTTCACATACCCAGGCTCAGTATGGTATAAACTTAGCACTGGATTCTGGAATTTTCAGTGGCTGGAGTGGCAAATTACTATTTGCTGCTTGCTGGTTCACAGGGGAAGCTCCCTTGTGCCAGTCTTCTAAGTTTGCATGTGCCTATGCATCCATCCACCCATCCATCCACACATCCATCCATCCATCCATCCATCCACCCACCCAGCCTCCCATCCATGCATTCATGCATCCATCCATGCATCCATGCATCCATGCATCCATGCATCCATGCATCCATGCATCCATCCATCCATCCATCCATCCATCCATCCATCCATCCATCCATCCACTCATTCAATGAACATTTATTAAGTGCCACAAACCACAAACCCAAGAGGGTTTGTCAAAAATTGAGACAATGAACATCAACTCTGAGGCAATGGAGCAAAGAGGGGGAGAGCAAGGCAGGAACTGGATCCCCCTACCATCTTGTATAAAAGCTCTGAGGTTGTTGACCCTTGGCCTGAACTGCAGAAAGCCCATTTGTCACTGAGCCCATCACGTGGGGCAGAAGCAAATGCCTTGCTGAGGTCTCAGGTCGATTACATCTATTGCTTCCACCTTATCTACATGACCTGTCACTCTGTCATAGAAAGAAATTAAATTGGTCCGACTTGATTTACTCTTTACACGACTGTGTCCATAAGCTCTCAGACCTTGCCCCCTTCTGGCTGACTGCACATTGATTGCTTGATGATTTGTTCTAGCATCTTCCCTGGAAGCCAGGTTAAGCTTATCAGGTTGTAAGGAATGTGGTCATCCTTTTCTACTTGCTAAAAGATGGGCATCATGCTCATTCTTTGTGATGTTCCCAAGGTAACGCCCCTTCTCTGTAAGATTCCCAGAGTAATTGCTGCTTCCTCTCCCACAGCCCCTACCATGCTTTTGATTGTCATGAGTCCCTGGGAGTTAGTTTCAGGCAGTTTTCTGCAACGGATGCCCCATTCTATTTTAGGTGTGCTGGTTCCAGACACATCGTGTGTGTGTGTTTGCTTGTGTGTGTGTGTGGGGGGGGGGGGGAGTGTGTGTGAGAAGGGTACTTCTTGCTGGGAAAACAAACCCTAAGGGTTAAAGACAAAGAACGTTTAAAGAAGAAACCTTCCACTGTCCTCATCAGTCTCACGTGGGACCGCAGGGAGATCAGAAATCTTGAGAATTACTGGGAACTGGTTCCACATGAGCCAAAATGTCTGCCTGTGGTTGCTTTCTCCGAGTAACCCACAGACCCTACCTCACAATGTAGCATCTTTTGGTAAAGACAGAAGTAAAAATACACATTAAAACCTCTGCTATTTTGAACCCCCCTGCTTGCCCTCCCAGTCCAGCGGGAATAGTATTTTCCCGGGCTTTTCTTCTGTGTAATGCAAATGAAGAGCACTTCTAGGAAACTCTCCTAAAAGCCTGTCAACCTTTCTGCTCTTGAACCTGTATGGTTGGCTGCTTCTCTTCTCCTGCAATTTGTTGTGTCTTCACCTGCTCTCTTTCCTCCATTTGCTCCTGCTTCCCTTCTTTCCAGTCCCTGCACAGCATCATCTTCCCACTCTTCTAGTCCTTTCCACAGTCCAGGGTTTTCCCTGGCTGCCCTGGTTATCAGGACATTTGTTTTTCTCACATTTCTTTGCCTGTCTGGTTGCTACCCTCCATTTGAGACTCTTTATGAATCCTTCAGCTGATAAAAATCTTCTTAAAGGCTCTTTCTGAATCTCTTCTCCCTTCTTCTTGATTACAACCTTCTACTTGGGGTGAGAGTTTTGCACCCAGCTTGAAATCACTAATTCTCAAGAAGATGGATTAATTACTCCTAATGTGCTATTAGAATTTGGCTATTCTCATCCAGATTTACCCTGAAGATATTTTAGTATGGAAGAGATTTTCTGCTCTGTCTCACACACACACACACACACACACACACGCACACACACACACACTCAACACACACCCCACCCCAAGATTGGAACCCTATGTGTTCTTTAGGGACACATTTCCCACATCAGCCTTCAGATATGCAGATTAACTGTATTCCCTGCACTCAGTTATAAAAAGATTATTCTTCTTCTCACAAAAAGAAACCAGTACACACCAGCCATTTCCTAAAAATCGTTTCTCAGTTTTCTTCCCAGTATTCTCCCCTCCCTCTTTCTTCCCCAGTCTCTTCCAACTGATCCTTGGCAGATGAAGTCACGTGTGGGCTTCAGGCATGCAGAAAGCCTTGCTGGCCCCGCACTCCCCCCCTACCACATCCACCTGTTGAGCAGTGATTCCAGGCCAGCTTGGTGCACGGTCAGGTCTCAGACAGGTAAAGCGACTTTGGGGTCCTTGGTGGACTTTACAGTCATCAATGCTGGATGAGGGAAACCAGCAGGCAGGGAATCAGCAACCTGAGCTGTGTATTTAGTGACTCCCTTCGAGAGCATACCTTGCAGTAGAGTTGATGGGATGGTACCTCCATCATCACAATATAAACCCTGGCATGGTGGCGCGCCTGTTGTCCAAGCACTGGGAGGCAAGAGGCCTGGGATCGCTTGAGTTTGCGGGTTTGAGACTACCCTGGGCAACATAGCGGGACCTTGTCTTGAAAAAGCAGCTGGGTACCATGACAGGCGTCTGTAATCCCAGCTACCTGGGAGGCTGAGGCTGGGGATTGCTTGAGTCCGTAGTACCCTGGGCAACTTGAGTCTGCAGTACCCCAGGCAACATAACGAGACCTAGTCTCAAAAAAAAAAATCAGGATACAAATGGGTTGAGACTTCAGTCTTGAGCACTGTTCTTTCTTTTGAGGGAAGCTAGAACACATGTTACGACTTGCCCTATGAAGAGACAAGGAATGGTGGGGCCCTAGATCTAGTCAATCGCCAGCAAAGACTAAGGTTTTCTGGCCAACAGTCCACAAAGAACTGAATCTTGCCAGGATCCACATAAGTAATCCAAGAAGTGGATCCTCCCTGGGGTGAGCTCCAGAGGACATGGCCATAGCTTGATGTTCTGGTTTCCTCGGTGAGACACATGTGTCAGAGACATCTAGCTTGGCTGGGCCATGATTTCTCATCTACAAAGATCAGAAAATAATAATTGTAAGTTATTTTAAGCTGTTTGTCTTTGTGTTGATTTGCTGCACAGCAATAGAGACTAAGAATATGCAAGAGACTAAGAATAATTTTAGAAATTACTTTAAAAAATAAGCTGGGTGTGGTGGTGCACATTTATAATCTAAGTGCTGGGAGGCAAAGAGGCCAGGGATTGCTTGAGTTCACGGGTTCGAGACCACCCCAGGCAACATAGCAAGACCTGGTTTCGAAAAAGCAACCGGGCACAGTGGCGGGTGTCTGTAACCCAAATACCTGGGAGACTGAGGCTGGGGATTGCCTGAATCTGTGGGATTGGGACTACCCTGGGCAACATAGCGAGACCTAGTCTCGAAAAAAATTACTTTAAAAAATATCCTGGGGAACTGGGCAAGGCAGCATGCACCTGTAAGTGACAGCTTATGGAGTCGTGGTGAGGTCTGGGGATCGAGGTTCAACTCCTGTGTGGAGCAACACAGCGAGACCTAGTCCCAAAAGAACACCTGGGAGTGGTGGCACATGCCTGTAATCCCAGCTACCTGGGAAGCTGAGGCTGGGTATTGCTTGAGTCTGTGGAACCCTGGGCAACATGAGCCTGCGGTTCCATGGACAAAAATAGTGAGACCTAGTCTCAAAAAAAAAAAAAAAATCCTGGGGACAGATTTGCTATTGTCTCAGTCATTATTCTCTCCCCTCCTCAGTGTGTTCCTTCTGACATTGCAGGACATGTTAACTTCAAACCTATGGTTTCTGGTTCCATATGATCACAGAAGTCCCTGCTTCTGTAGGCCTCAACTCTTCCTGAAGATGGCGTGAGGCACGATCCCCAAGGTCTTGCTCATCCTCTACTCCCATGGAAGGACCTTTTGTCTATGCTTCTTGGGGTGCATTCTTCACCTCATCTTCTATTCTATTTCCTCTCTCGCTAATGCAGCCATGCGGTGCTTGATAAGGGGATGTGTTCTGAGAAATATATCATTGGACATTTTCATCCTGTGCAAACATTGTGAAGTGTAGTCACACCAACCAAGGCAGCATTTTCTGTTATACAGCTAGGCTGCGTATAGGGATTACTGTCACACGCGCAGCCTGAGGGCAACTGAAATGTCATTACACGACACATGACTGTGCTTAGGAAGTTCACATTGTGGAGAAAAGAAACCAAGCAAAGATGAAACGTGAGCCCAGGGCCTGGGGAGGTCCGTGACCAGGAATTCAGATATAGCAGTTAGAGGGAGGAAGCTCCTCATCTCTCTTCCACCCTCTTCAGTCGTTGCAGACGCAATGGTTTTGAACACAACTGCAAACAACTATGCCTGTCACATAAGGTCTCTCCTGAAAGTTCCAGACCTGGAGACACTTGTACTTGTAACCTGGCCTTTGAGTAAAATTCAATCCTATGTAAGAAAATAGGCAGGACACTATTTACAATAAGGTATGGAAGCAACCCAATTGCCCCAAATCAAATGAATGGGTCAGAAAGTTGTGGCACGGGTACACAATGGAATATTATTCATCAAAAAAAGACAAGCTGATGTCATTTGTAGCATCATGAATGGAGCTAGAAGGAATCATGTTAGCAGAAATAAGCCAGAAAGGAAAAGAGAAATGCTGGAATGTCTCACTTCTATAAGGGCTATAGGGAAAAGAAACAAACAAATGGACAAGAAAAATGTAAAACTGTCAACAGAACTGAAGCGTAGAGCAAGAGAGAAGGAGGAGGGCAGAATCGGGGGAGGGATGGGCACGAGAGGTTAAAATGGTTCCTGGGTGATAAGGTGGTGGGAGAACCTCAGGGTAGACAATGATGTAATATATATATATATATAATTTAAAAAATAAAAAATTAAAGAAAGGAGGCAAGATGAGCAACAAAAAGTCCCCCAGACTTCAAGTCTGTTTCCTAGAGTAGAATGAAAACTTTGTTAAATCTGTGCCTCTTCGGGTTCAACTTTACTCTCTTCATTTCTTTTCTGTTTGTTAGACTTATATAGTAACAAATTCTCCTAAACTATAGGTAGATGCTCTACCTGCGCATGTTTTCATGGGTGCATTGCACATCCTTTGCATCCTATCAGGTCTCCCTATTTTGGGAAGATGTTTCCTGTGTCAGATTCAAACTGTGTCTTTCTGCTTAATCAACCTCAGAGGACTCCTGGCTCTGGGGAGGCTGGACAGTGCAGATGAGAACTGACAGCATCCAGCTCCGTGCTGCCTGGAGTTCCCAAGGCCCACTGCTGTAGCTCTGACCTGCACGGTTCAAACCCCGGAGCCCCCATGAAGATGCTCTTTGTTTTTCTGTTTTCTCTGGCTCATATATACATGTCCGTTACTGCTGGTCCAAGTCACTGCCTCCGTGATGACCTCCTCAGGGGAAGAGGGATTATAGGAATAAGTATTTTGTCCCATGCCTAGAGTCATACTAAATGAATAACAGAAGGGTGAATGCTGATTTCTACAACAGCTTTAGGGACATTTTTTGACTTCTCTTTTCCCTAAGCCAAGTCAGAAGAAAATCAAATTCTAAATCCCAAAAGCTCATTCCTATTCCCACTTGTTCTTCACAGCATGCCTGAGACAGAGGCATTTTGGGGAAACTAGAATACTGAGAAGTTAAAGGATATTTTTCAAGGACATGTGGTTAGTAAGTAACCTGACCAGGTACCAGGGACAATTAAATAAAGATAAAGGGTTCCTTCAGCTTTGAAAACAAAAGAAATACTAGGCTAGTGTTCCCAGCCAGCTCTGCTTATTTTAAGAAAATATAAAGAAAGTTTTTTCCATGTCAACACCTACAGAAGTCTCCAGCTTGATAGTCTGTTCAATGGATGCAATTTATTTCCACCCATTAGGAGGAATTGATATTAATATCAAAATTACCATAGTGTCATATCCAGCTGCAATTTGCTTTATATATTCATATATATGAATGAATAATAGTTACATATAGCTACCATGTATTTGTAAAACTGCATATATATTTTTATTTGTGTGTAAGGAGATTTATTCATATAATATATGCCCACATAAGTAGTAATTTCTTATGTTTTTATCCGTGATGTTGTTTTTAGTTTTTCAGTTGTTTAAAATGAATTCCTTGCTTTTTTATAGCTTCATGTTGAGAATTTGTTCAAGTGTTGTATATTCTTTAAGCCAATTGCCTCAATATAAAAATTCAGTGCATCTGTAAGATCATTCACTCTCTCTCTCCCTCCCTCTCCCCACTGTATGTGGAGAGAGAGAGAGAGAGAGTGTGAATGATCTTACAGATGCACTGAATTTCTCTCTCCACATAAAGTGGGGAGAGGGAGGGAGGGAGGGAGGGAGGGAGAGAGAGAGAGAGAGAGAGAGAGAGAGAGAGAGAGAGAGAGAGAGACCTGCATTCTGGCATTTGATTTTGATTTTTGGGTCTTTCATAATTTTTCATTTCCCCTTCCCCATCATCCTTCTAGAACAGGAGTAGCACCATTTTATCTATTTTTTTTAAGTGGGAAGCAATGGTCTTAGTGTATTTTCTGTAATTGTGCACAATTACTTCAACACTGTATTATAGTTGGGGGCTGGGGCCAGGGGAGAAAATTGAATTGCCATTGGGTATGCTAAGTTGTAGATGTCTGTTAGACAGCCTGAGGGAGATGTCAATCATATAGCATCCAAGCCTTAGCCCAAACTGGGATTCCTTCATTCTATTTTTAGATGAATATTCCTCAGTTTCCTTATGATCTCACTTGTTATCAACTCCTTAATACCACCTAAGCCCCTGTCTTTCAAGTCCTCTTTAAAAATGACACTCCAAATTAAATAAAATGTTTCAGAAAATGGTTGATTTACAAGAAGGATGCTTGTTTGTAGTGTAATCCTTGGAGACTATGGTAAATGGGTCTGGTGCCCAGTTCACATCTCTTCAAGCCTTTCCATGTTAAAGCATGCCAGGTTGACTGCTAGTGCCAGCACCCTTGTCTTGGCTTGAGGGCTTCCTCTGGCTGCCAAAGCCCCCTTGCACTGTGCCCCTTCAGAAGTGCCAATGAGGAAACACCCCTAGAGGAGCCTGAATAAATGGAGGCAGTTGTAATGCAATGAACTCAGCTCTCTTGTTCTTCAGTTGGGGTAACCTTGAGATCTATATTTTCTGCCCTTTTTGGAGATCCCCAGAGGCCTAGTTACTGGCTTGACACCCACCCTTAGGCACTCTTTCCCTGTCCCACCTGCCCCATCCCTGGCAGGAAGAAACAGTCTGCTATCACCTCACAAACTCCTGTACTAAAACGCCTATCTTGGTTTCTACTTCTGGGGGGTGTCCCAAAAAAGACAGAGCCCAGTGTCACCAGCTTCCTCAGCAGTCTCATCAGGTTGATGCTCTACCCTGCTATACAGTCAGATAAATCTCCAGCCTTTTTTCATGTCAAGGGCTACCAACTCATACCTAATGGTGTGTCTTTGCCATTGTTTTTTTTAACCTAAACTCGGACTTTATGTTTATTCCAGTTATACTCTTGGTTTATTTCCATATTCCAACCTAGCAGAGTAACTTTGAATATTGATTTGTTCCTTTGCCATGTTAACGGACCCTCCCAGACAGGAGACACATTTGTAACTCTGATAAGTGTGTCTTTTGTTCTTTCATTCACTTCTTTTAGAAGAATTATTGAACATGAAACTGAATTCTAAAATAAATTCTTTCCTTCATTCAGTTATCAAGATCCTTTGGGTAAGAATCCTTATTGACAGTGATTCCAAGAATTTAACCCAGCATTCTATGTTTGCCATGCCCCTAAGAATGTCAGCTAATATCAGCTCAGTTGTTATACTAGAATCAAGATGATTAAGTCATGCTGTGAGACACACATCTAGAACCCTGTCTAAAGGGAGACATGGTTCGCTGGGTTTGTTATTCGTGAACCCATACTAACTACTAAGAATCTCTGCAGTCATTTCTACAAGCTTCCAATCTTCCTTATTATCTGTTCTGGAATGTTATCAGAGAGCAATGGATGTATGGATGGGAGGGAGAGGGAGTCCAGTTTCAAGTTTCTAGAATTTATCTTTTCTTTTTATTTGACATAAGGACTTTTACCATACTGATTTTTCTCAGCTTAATAGGAAGCACAGCTAAGGTCACAGTTGCAAGTTCTCTTAGGAGACTAGCACACCGCTTGTTTGGGAATATCAACCCATTTCAAGTGGCTATGTGTCCTCCTGCGTCCTTCACCCAGTCCGAGCCCTAGGAAAGCTGGTTTCTGCTCAAGATCCCAGACAGACCCATGGCTTCATAAGCCCTAATCACCTTCTTGATTCTGGACCCTTCCCTTCCTTATTTATCATTTCACACACGGGGCTTGAAGTTCTGGATATTCTGTTTACCTTTTGGGAACCCAGGATCCTGTCTCAGCCCTCTTCCCCACCTAATTGTTGATGGACCCCACTGTGCTCCAGGACTTCCCAACACCTCAAACTCTGCCTGAGCTCCCTGTGTTGTCACCAGGGTTTTGGTTTCGTTTTGTTTTGCTACTCACTCCCTCTTCATTTTCATGGGCAGCATTCACATTCAATAATCCAGTTCATTTTTATCCTCACCTTTGCCTCAGGAGGAATATTTCCTTTTCCTGAATTTTCCTAGTTTAAAAACTAAGTTATTTTTATTGAGGCAATGGTTTATAACAGTACATGTGATTTGGGGTATAGGTGCATACCTTTCCTCTTCAAATGTTCGCTGTGACCACATTTACCAAAGCATCAGTAAGCCCCCACCATAATCGAGGGGCCCCTTCCCTTTTGCTCCCCACCTCACACCCTCCCCTTCTGGTAGCCTCAGTTCTGCAGTCAGATTCCCAGGGTTTGTTTTGTTTTGGTTTTATGTCTTCTTTTACTCCGTTTCTCTTCCATATATGAATGAAATCATTTGTTATTTGTCTTTCGCCTTCTCAATTATTCACCCCCAGTTCCACTCATGTTGTTGCAATGGCAAAATTTCACCTTTTAAAAAAGCCAAGTTGTCTTCTATTATGTATAAAGACCACATCTTCTTTCTTTGCTAACCTAACATTGGATACTTAGGTTATTTCCATAGTTTGGATATTGTCTATATGACCACCATGAACATGGGCATAAGTATGCCCACATACCTTCAAATTAGTGATTTTGCCTTCTTTGGGTACCTACTCAGGCTGCATCATACGGTAGATCTATTTTCAATAGAAACCTCCATATTGTTTTCCTGGCTGTTGAACATTCCATACACCCACCAACAATGTATGAGGGTTGCTTTTTCTCCATCCTCTCAACAACTCTTGCTGTTTCTAATTTTTTTTAATGGGTCATTTTCATGGGTTTGAAGTGACAGCTCATTTTAGTTTTGCTTTTCAGTTCCCTGATAATTTTTTTTTTTTAACCATCCATATGACTTCTTTGGAGAAGTTTCCATTTAGATATGCTGTCCATTTTTTGAATGGGCTATTTACTTTCTTGTTGAGCTATAGGAGTACTTTGAAAATCTTGGGGCTGATTGACTTGGGAAAAAAGACATAACCTGTCCTTTTCAACAATATGTCAGCATCAAAATAGCCCTTGATATTTTTGGTCTGAGTATTTCCATTTTGTTTTGTTTTACAGGTAAATTCTTTCACTGTGTAAAATTTTTCTAGCTTGATGAAATACCATGTGTCAATTTTTGCTTTTGTTTTCCTTGCCAGGATCCCCAAAACATCCCTCAAGCCAGAGTCATAGAGGGAAATGCTCCCATTTATAATTCTACCTTGGGACCAAACTCATTTTTCCTCTGAAGCACTTGAGGTGTGTGCTTGTCTTGTCTCTGAGTGGATCTCTGCTCCCTTACCAGTTTCCTTCCAGAACATTCCTCAATTTTATTACCACTGTGAAAGGTTTCAGACTATTTCTACAGACACAGTCACCTGAGGGAATGCACCAGCATTCCTGTTTGTGCCTAACTGGGGGTCTCATGCAGGCTGGAGGATGAGGTTGAATAAAAGGATACCTTTCCTGCAAACAGGACTAGAGTAAACCTTGTCCAGCCTTTGATGGGGTGCGGGAAAGAACTGGGGAATGCTGCTGGGACCTGGGGAGCAAAGGTTTAACTTTCTGGCAAGGCTTCTCCTACTTCTCAGCAGCCCAGTATTCCTCCTCAGGAAGCCATCAGGAATCAAGCTGGCAAGTGTGTCTGCTCTCAGCCAGCTTTCTGCTGAGTAACCTGGGAGGAGGAGAAAGCCAGTGGCAACCTTCAGAGTCTCCACAGTCTGGGAGAGACTGTGCTGCTCTGCAGGAGGGAACTTTCACTAACACCTGCCACAGCCTAGGCAGCCAGAGGAGGGAGGTCAGGGGAGAGGGAAGGAGAAGGAGGGCGTAGTGGGTGTGGGGAAGAAGGGAAGGAATAAGTAGCAGGGGAGGGAGGAGCCAGTTAAGATTCCTGACTCTGCCCCCAAATCCCTTTGCAAAGCCATTATCAAAATTGATTTTAATAAATGAAAGATTTACCTGGATCGAACATTGTTTTTAACTGGCGGCAATTAATTAATTAACCATCACTAGTCCAGACATCATAATGGGATGATATTTTGATGCTAACGCATTATTGAAAAGGACAAGCTCTGTTTCTTCCCCCCAAGTAATCAATTAATCAGCCCCAAATGAAGATTCAGTTCCCTCCCTGCCTGCACTGTATTTGATAGCTTCCTGCTCCAGGATCCCACATGCCTGCTTTGGGGCGCTGTGCCCTGCTAAACAGTTGGAGGCAAATCAGTCAATATTAACTCAGTATTTTTTAAAAAGTTACAATAGTTAACTTTAAGAAATCTCTGAAACATCTTCTTCATAATTAATAAATGAAAAATGTTCCTGCAACTAATCAATAAAGTTGTTAGAGAGAATTGATCGGATGGGGAGCTCTTTTTGTGGGTACAATTTTTCACCTATTCAGAACAAAAGACTCCCTAGAGTGCTATCAGTGTGATAGACACTTAAGAATCTGACCCAAAAGAAAAAAAAAGGACAATTAATTAAAATCTCTGGGAGTGACATCTCCTCACATTCTGTGGGTGGAAAGCTGATTCAGGTGTGGGTGGGGGCAAATGTGAAGCTTTGGGGAACACTATAAAAGCAGAGGTGTCTGGGGTCATCCTTCACTCTGAGGCTGTGCCCTGGACAGTTTGTGTAGGTCAGGGATGTTAAGAAGAGCGGTACATAAGATGCACAAATGTTGTCAGGGATGAACCTCTGTCTTGCAAGTTATTTTAACATAGCATGTTCAGGAGCAATGAAACCTGGGTGTTCAACTGGATCCTGGATCGGATAACTCCTCAGAACAATTTGCATAGACTCTTGGTCTTGTGCCCATCTGCTGAATCAGGCTGTGTAAGTTGGAGACCTGAAAACCTATGTTTTAAGAACATGAACATGCCCCACTGATTTGAGTGAGGGTGAGGTTCACATCAGGCTGAGGTCACCACTGGTCTCATCCATTTCTCTGGCTCCAGGTATAATTCAAGCACCATAGAGTTTCCCTCTCTCTGCACTTAACTTTTGTTGGACAAGTCATAATATAGATTATTTTTTGAGCAATTATTATATGTCAAGTTTGTGCTGAGCTCCTGAAGTATGTTGGTTGTTCAATCCTCACAGCAATCCTTTGAGATAGACACCATGATTATTATCAAGTTATAGAGTAATAGAGTAATAAGCTGAAATCTAAAAAGCGGAAGTAATTGACTAAAAGTTGCACTCCTAGCAGGAGGCCTTCCAGGTTTTGAAGCCAGGTTTGTCTGGTTTAAGGGCATGTGCTCTTACCATCTGGCACACTCTCCTGTGTAGCTGATGGGCAGCTACAGGGATATAGGGCAGAGTGCGGAGGCCAGTGGTGCTGAACATTTAGAATTTGAAGACAAGAATTCCAGTTCCTCGAAGCTTTAACTCATATTATTAAGTAGATTCGATAATACTTTTAACCTTCCTTATTGAATGCCCACGACCAGTCTTTCTCAAATTGAAAAATGGTAAAGATAGGAGAGGGGGTTGAACAGGATGGCTGTTATTTTCTCCAAGCACTTTTGGCCAGTGAGTCTGACAGTTAAGAGTCACTATAGTCTTCTTAAACGATGACTACAGCACATCCTTGACAATGGGGCAGATGTTAAAAATGCAAATACTGGAAACTTGGCTCAGACCTGCTGATGTAGGTAATTTACATTTTTAACAACTAACATCTGGTTAAGTGGGATGACCACACTAGCATCTTAGCCACATCTCCCATTCCCAAGAGGATGCTGTTTAATGTGTAATAGAAGTGTATTGAATGGGGAATATTCTAGTTATTTATTACTGTGTTGCAATCATTCAATCTAAATTGATCAGAGGTACCAGTTGAGGCTGGGGTGAACTAGAG
Source organism: Uropsilus gracilis (assembly GCA_004024945.1). Classification (NCBI taxonomy): domain Eukaryota; kingdom Metazoa; phylum Chordata; class Mammalia; order Eulipotyphla; family Talpidae; genus Uropsilus; species Uropsilus gracilis. The sequence goes on along the minus strand of PVHY01005142.1, from coordinate 34,786 downwards.
TTGAGGGATCCACTTCCAGGACTTCCTCACATGCCTAGTAAATTGGCTCTGGTTGTCAGATAAGAGCCCAGATGAGACTGAGAACCAGGGACCTGTGTTTCTCTCCCCAAGGGCCTCTTCATGACTGCTTCAGCTTCTTCAAAGCTTGGTAGCTGGATTCCTCATAGCTTGGTAGCTGCAACAGAGGTGGAAGCTGTCAGTTTCTTAAAGTCTTGAGGTGGGAAACTGCATAGTATCATAGCTGTCACATTCTATTGATGAATCAAGTGTAGGGCCCAGATTTAAGAAGAGGGGTCATAACCTCCTTTTCAATGGGGGGAGTGTCAAAGAAGTTGGGGGCCATGTTTTAAAGCCACCACCATTAGTCTTGTCATATGGGAGAGTTCCTTTTACCTTTCAGTCTTAGATTCTCTGAATATAAGATGAAGAGCTTGGATGACTACCATCTAAGGACTTCCGATTCTAGGTCTACATAGCATAGGAGATGCAGCACAGGGGAGTGCAGAGGTGTTTGTCTTTGTTCCACAGTAGTTAATATTATGTTGTGATTCCATCACACAGGACTGAAGTCCATGTCCTTGTGGGGCTTATTTAGGTTGACTGTAGTTTTAGGTCAATTTCACAAGTCCCTCTGAGTTCTGAAAGAGGTCGTGGAGGTTAACCGACCTCTTGGGATACATGGCTATTTACATTGCCATTTCCTCCCTCAGGCCTGCCCAGCATGAGGACACAATCATACAGAAGCTTGCTCAGAATCTAAAGGTCATTCTTCAGAAGAATGTGAGGAAAAAAGAATAGGTGCTTTGGTGTGGTTGTATCTCTTCTCCAGGATCTGCTCAGGAAAGCATCAATAGCCTTTTATTAAGGAAAGGGGGATGGAGAAGAGATGGAGGGATTTTGCCAACACATCTTATTTCTTTAAGCATCTAGAAAGATGCTACTACTTCTCTCTCCCAATGCTAAAGGGTTCAGGGAGGTTGGGGTGGGAGTGGGGGGGTCACTTCAACATGTCAATATGTGAAAAATAAGATGAAGAAATTTAACCAAGTTCTCTGTAGGTATATGAAGTAAGGAGCAAAAATGGAACTGCTCCCAAACCATCAAGAACAAGTGGGTCAGCTTCGAGATCTAACCCCCAAAATCCACAAGATTGGTTCTATGCATAAGTATGATAAAGACTCAAGCACTGTCATTTCCATTTTTCGCAATGGATGTTTGCAGACCACCCCTTCAGAGAGGGGACACAGGTGATGTCAAAATGTCTCAAATCTTGCATTTGGTCTATTAAAATAAGTGCCATAATCATCTTTGCTCAACCCTTCACTAAAGGTTCATACCCTTCTATTGTTTATGAGTTTCTTCTTAGGGAGGAATCTGTATTCCATCCATCTTTACATCCAGAGTTTGCTGGGTGCTTTGCATTCAAACATCATTCATTACATGCTACATTTATTAAATATGTAATCTTATTAGCTGGAATTTATTTGTTAACTCTACGTAAGATATATTGAGATTGCTTGAGATAAAAATAAATGTTTGATTCTTAAGAAAATAATCTATTTTTAGAAAATAAATATAATTTAACATGGTTGCCCTGCATAAATAGGAAATCTGATTATTCTTTGATCTTACTTTTCCTTTTTAAAATTTAATTCACAGAGAGATGACCAATTATGACTGACCCCACAGCTTAATAACCTATCTGTTAATGTTCTCAGGGAAAAAAAGCCAGGGAATTATATTAAGCATTAACGGGGTTTGAATTGATTTGAAGAACTAAAACAAATAGCTGTCATATCCTGTTGTGATTTAGTTCTGTGCCATTTTACTGGTAAGACTGATATCAAGTTGGGAAATAAAGAGGAACTCTGTCCCTTCACTTTGGAATCCACTTCCCTTGGGTCATGTAATGGTACTAGACACATGGTTCTGTATCAGTAATAATAAACACCATCATCAAGTAGAGTTAAATAGAACTGGTGCACATCCTTCACTCATTCATTCATCAGTTCATCCATTCAGTAAGTATCCAAGGTACAGCTACTGTGTCAGACATTGTTCTAATTTCTAGAAATAGGAGCTGCCAGAATGGTAAGGAGAGGCTGGCATGACCAGTGGAAGCCAGGGAGGTCATGTGTGCCTCCGGGAGAAGGGCTCCAAGGTTAGCAAACTACAAGGTAGGGGCTCTGAGGTAAGAGGGCACCTGGCAGGTCTCTGGATATAAGCACCTGGCAGGGTCAGGTGGGGTCAGGGAGTGGGTGAGAAGGAGACCGGGGGCCCCTGTCATGCTATTTTAGGCCAGCTGGTCAAATGTGGGCACATAGCAGGCACCCAGGGAATTAGTTCACCTCCCCTGCAAACTGAGTTTGTCCCCCAGGTTACTTTTGCAGGGAGAAAGTTGTGGGGGCAGGGAGCAGCCGCTAGGTGTGGGACCTGAGTCATCACAAAGAACTGGCCATCCTTCACTCAGCCTCTGGACTCCTGGCTAAAGAGAGGGCCAGGGTAAACCCCAAGAGCGCACATGAGGCCTGAGATGCTTCCCAGGGGACCTGCTAGATCTGAGGACACAGGCGGCTTCCCATTTTGGGGAAGGCAGCCCCACCACTTTGCCCTCACCATGCAATAACCCGACTTGATCCCACCTGCCCCCTCTGTCCCCAACTGCCCCAGTCCTTAGGCAGAAATGACACATTGAGGGAGGGAGGGCAGGCAGCATGAGGTCCCATATACTGAAAGACACTGAGCCCTCATTTGTGCCAGTCCTTGTCTGAGAGCTTGACTCACTTCATTCTCACGAGAACTCATTCTGAAGAAGGGACTATTACTGTCCCCTCTTCACAGGAGGGAAACCGAGGGATCCATAGCAGTCAAACAATGGGCTGTAACTCTTAGGACTGGTCAATGGCTAGGCTGGGCGTGTACTCCAGGTGTTCTGATTTTCGAGGCTCCAGAAGCTTCCTTTTCACCAGCACATTGAACTAGCTCTGGGTGCTGACCACAGTAGATACTCAGGGGATCCGTAGCCAAGGTCAGAGGGACGCAAGACAGAGTGCCAGCAACTACTTAGGAAGGCCTCCCGTCAGACAGTATTTGACTGCTCTCTATGCTGTCCCCCTCCTCCACTTGAAGCAAGCCTGACCCCAGAGACCAGGAATATAGTCAATGGGAAAGATTCCAAATGGCAAGAAATATAGCTAGCTTGATTGGAAAGTGGCAGGCTTCACTGAAGCTGGCTAATTGATTTGCTGACAGCCTGAGGATTGCTTGAAGATCTAGAACACAGACTCTGACAGAGCTGGCAGTCATATCCTCGTCCTCCCCAGCACAAGGAGTGGTTTCAACCTGAACACTGACTGGGGTGGTGACTTGGGCAGCAGGGGCTCTGTGGGGGGACAGGTCTGTACCAGTCTGTGCAACAAGTAGGGGTCTTTCCAGGGACTCTTGCTGAAATGGAAATGTGCCTGCTACTCTAAATGGAAAAATACTTGACATTCGGAAGTGAGCATATGCTTTCAACCTGGTCCCCCAAATGAGAACAATTGGATTCAAAAGAGTTAAAAGGAACTGTCCTAAAGGACACAGGCCAGATAATAAAAGAGCTGCTGGGAATCCAGAGCTCCTGCCTTCCAATTCAGAGCTTTGCCCAAACCTAGCAGCAACTGGCTCTTTTCCACCCTGGTGAACATCGCCCACTATGCCCAGTTCCAGCATGGACACCTGCACTGGACTCAGAGAGGACGGGAGAAGAAAATTACCTCCACGCACTTTCCAGGGATGTTTTGGGAGAATGACGTAGCACCTGCATCTGCAGACAAATGACTGGAAAGGACAGTGAGACATTCGGGGCAAAGACCCTACAAGCATGTTCCTCTGGTATGAAAGGGCTGCAACGGGTCACTTTTACCCACAAGCAGGCTTTTCTGGGAATGGCACCGCCAGGAGCTGAGGTAAAGGGGAGCAGGGGCCTTTTCAGGTGTGGAGACCGGGGTCTTGTACATACTTGAGGCTGCAAAGAGAAAAGCCTCCATCATTACAGGACAGAGAGGCGACCAGAGGCTAATTAGTACGAGCAGTTCAACCTGAGGAAGGGTCTCCCGTAGCTTTCAGGTTTGCCTGAAGGACTGTCTGGAAATATGCCTTCTTGATTCCTGTAGCCACCATTTCATAATGGAAGTGTGTTCTCTCCTTGGTAAGGACACAGCGGACTGGCCAGGCTGAGCTGCTGGGACAAGGAACAGGTGGCCACGCCTGACTGTCAGGGCCAAGGGTCATGGGCAGCACAGCCTGGACCCAAATGGTTAACCCTCCGCTGTGTGCTTTGTAACTGAAATTTTTAAGGCAGTTTTAGGCTCATGATAATGTGAGATGATGGATGTGTTAATTAACTTGCTTGTGGCAATCATTTCATCAAAATTATGCATACATTAAATATCACAATGTACATCTTCAAAAAAAAAATCCCAAATAGGCATACTTTTATTTGTCAATCATACCTTATTAAAGCTAACAGGGAAACCAAATTCCAGACATTATATCATTTCATCTATCAACAGCTAAGTGTGCATTTTTTAATCAAGAAAGGCTTTTGGAGCATAACTACAATGCCATTATCACACCTAACAAGCAGGCTGCGATCACATTTTCTCAAGTATCTCACAAACGCAGTTTTACAGTTGTTTTGTTCAAAGCAAGATCCAAACCAGGTCCATATATTGAATTTAATTGATCTGCCTCTTATGTCCTTTCACTCTATGAAAAAGCAACTGAGGAAAAAAAAAATAACACCACCTTTATGGTCAGGAGAGCCTGGCTTCATCCCCCAGCCCAGTGGGGCTGCCAACGAATCTTTCCCATGCCTGCTGTGGTCCTGACACCATCTGTGCCACCCAAGGGCTCCCGAAGCACATGCTTGCTCATACAAACGGCATCCAACCTGCATCAGAGGTGTTTGTTTCTGTCTACACAACACTATGTTGTAGTGGATCAATAACCCACACTGGATGATGCTATTCAACGAGATCCTCTTCCAACAGTGACTTTTAGGGGAAGGAGGGCTGCCCTTAATAGCAGGAATGCAAAGATTTTAAGTAGGAAATGAACAAAGCATATTATGAATAAACACAATTTACCACGTGTGAGGCACTATTCTAAGTGCATACTATGGAGTCACTCATTTAACCCACAGAAGCACCTCTTGGAGGTGGGTGCATTTGGCTCTGTTTTGCGAGTGAGGAAACGGAAATACACAAGATCACACAGCAGAAGCAGAAGGGGACCCAGGCTGTCTGACTTCCAGCTTCACCCTATCTGCTTGGGACTCCAGAATGTAAGCTCTGTGAGCTGAGGTGTGGCAAGGAACTACCGCTGAACACACAACTGAACTCAGCCGAGAGCTAGGACCTCATCAATGAGGTCCATGAGGGGTGGGGCAGGTGAGGAAGTGGGGTGTTGCAAGAGGGGGCAAAAGTCAAGGGAGGTCCCACCCATCTTGGGCAGACAGGAAGCCCAGCATCATTTTACCTGGGTCAACGCCCAAGGTCAGGCCTTTCTGCTGAGAATTGCAAACTCCAGAAGCCAAGCCAACTTTTCCCAGATCTGAATGCCTCCGAAGCCAGAGCTCTGAACACAGAGATCAAAAGGCCATTGAATAGGGGGTGGGGATGGGGGGGGGGGGGGG